>CAEFZY010070433.1:0-10575 GCA_903066815.1 Brachyrhaphis roseni
TTCAGTAAAACTTGATTTATACTGTAATAGTTCATGACTTGAAAATTATACTGACCATCATTTGCATTGACCATTTAGGAAAATCTGAGAAAATATCACTTGCATAATAATTTGGAACACGGTGTATTTCTGTGATCTTGAGCTTTCAAATTCGTTGATCACAAAACCTGTGCACACTGCATGGGACGGGCTGGTACACATGTTGGCCAATCTGCCTCCCAGCTGTTGGTTGTGTGTGTAAAAACTGTTTATTGCAGGTTTATGGCAGCTGATACTTACTAAAGCTGCCATAAACTTTAACAAGTTTATGGCAGCTTTAGTAAGATGCTAAGACAGATGCACTTAGCATCTGGATACAATATTCTCCAAACATTCTGCAGTCATGTACAACACCTGTTAGGGTGGCGCCGACAACCACACCTAAGCACACGTCTGCGTGAAACTAAGGAGGAATCATGTGGAGCTTGTGACACCTTGCAATGCAGGCTTAGACGGACCAACCGCAGTGGGTGGGAGTGGAGGCCTGTCTTCCAGCAGCTCCGGAGATGCCATCATGTTTACCAAGCAGGTTCAGAAGGAGCAGAACAGAATTAAACAAGCTAGCAGACAGACAGCAAACAGAAGAATGGAGAGAGAAATGAGAAGCGTGGATGATTTAGATGAACTAAAACTATGTACTGTAGCTAAAAGTAGAAGAAACATTACTTTGTTTTTGACAATTAGGATTACCACATTTATTATTTGCTAAATGCAGAATAGTTTTTTCTTAAATTCAAAACTCCATTTAATTCATTAGTATTTGGTCTAACTCAACAGATTTTAACATTCAGGTTAAAATAACGTATCCCATGTAGTGACAATTTTTGATGATGGCACTTGGCAAACCGTAATGTTTGTTTGCTGTTTTCTCAGTTGGTGACTGTATGTTATTTTATGACTTTTTATTTGTGTGTTTTTATGATGTAAAGCACTTGTTGCTGAAATGTGCAACACAAAAAGACCTGATTGATTGATTGATTGAGATCCCAGCTTTGTGAGGGTCACTCCAAGTCCAGACTCTCCAAAGAAGAGACGAATGCGGCAGCTGAAATCTTGAAGGTGTTCCAAAGCTCTCTTCCTGATATTGGGCGTTTTTATTTTTTCTTCAGATGTTTGTGCCTGATCTATAAATATCAGGTTCCCCCTTTAGCCAAGCTTTGCATTGGACAGATGGACAAACCAGCTCAGATGAGTCACAATCTCAGAAGGCTGGACATGACACCAGACAGATGACCTTTGCTAGTCTGAACGCTACACTATCTTCTTCTAATGGCCTTTGCACAGCACTTCTTTGCTCAGATGTGAAAGTGATATTGATCTTTTCCTCGAAGTAAAAAAACCCAAATATGCGTATTGATTCAAACCTTCCCTCTACGAGTGCGCTGCAGCGCAATAAAGCTCTCCCAGTCAAACTACCTGTAGGTGCCGCATTCAACATTTTGACAGAAACGCCCCATTACTTGCAGACAGATGGGCACTCCACAAACTAAACACACCCGTGGGACTGAGGTTGAGCCATCAGGTGCTGTTCTAGCCATTTGACGTTCAGCATTACTTTGCATCTGCTGCTGCACAGGATTGCTGCGAGGCAGAATAAGGAATATCTACTGCTCTCTCAGCAGAAATAGATCAGAAGTGCCAACATCCTGTTTTTAACAAGAAGCCGATGCTTTGAGGGAACACGGTTCTATTTGGAGATATATTATTCTGAGCAACATTAGATTAGCAGTGGCGTCGAAATCATTTGTCCAAACTCGTTTGTTTTGTGACGATAAGGCCAAATTAATTTGGGAAGTGTATTACCATGTGCAGATGATTCTAATGAGCTGCTAATCAGTTTGCCTGACTGGATTAGGAACAGTTTCTTCTTCCTCTACTGTCAGACGCTGATGGAAGAAGAACTTTCTCAGCTCTCTCAGTATGCTGAGTATTTCTCAGTATGCTTGCTCTCATTCTAACACATTTTCATCTTTTTTCATGGCAGCATCACTTCTTGGTTCGTTTCATCCCCCCTCCCTTCTCCCCATCACTCCCACTCGTTCACTGCCTGCTCAGGCTTCGTTCCGGCTGCTTCATCAGATCCTGCCCACTGGCCCGCAGGATTCCTCTGATGGTATCCTCCAAGTTAACAGATGACCGCTCGCTTGCTGTCTATGTGAGAGAGACTAGATTTACTCAAAAGGTTACATTTCAACAACAGTAGGTTCAATATACATGAAGTACCCTATATAGTACTTGTTCACTGACACAAGTCGATGAATTCAGCCGAGCTACACATTGAGAACAAAGAGACTGGTAGAAAACTTTAAATCCCAGAATGCACTGCATTAACTCATTTTCAGTTCCTAAGAGGCAACCTTCTTTTTTGTAGGCAACAATGGTGAGGGCGGAGATCTTTCTTCTTTGAAGACATGCTAGCTATATATTTAGTCTACAGTTTGGGTAATTAGTGACTCTATTCCAACCAAAATGAGCTTGAACAAGCTTGAACTGGCCGTCATCTGTTGGGGGAGCAGCATCAGAGCCAGGGACCTGAAAAGGTTCAACAGCCTGATAAATACGGCTGGTTCTGGTTCTGGGGACGACCAGAAACTCTGGAGATGATTATGCAAAGAAGGATTCTTCACAGGATCAAGAAAATGATGGACAACCATGACCATCCTCTTCATGAGACTGTCTTGGAGATCTTTCCTGCCAACAGCCATCACCATCCTCAGTAACTCTTTGAATCTAAATTAATGAGTTACAACGACATTTAATCTCCCTTTGGGATTAATTAAATATTTTTGAATTTGAAGTTCTTCAGAAAGAGTCTAGAGCAGTGTTCTCAAACCGCAGTCCTCATGGGTCAGAGTCTTGCAACTTTTCGAGGTGTCCCTTGTCCTACATGCTTGAATTCAATGGTGAAACTGCCTCACCAGCACACAGTCCAGCTCTACAGACCTCTGCTAATTAACTTATATTGGACCATAAAACACAGCAACAAACTTCTGACCAATCAAACAACAAACCACACAGTCCTCTGTGAGAAGCTGTTCAATTTGGGCCTGGTGTCAATAAGGGGAGGAAGGCAACTCCATGTGTACAAGATGTACAAGATATTTGTCACCCAGGAAACGATTTCCACACTCCAAATAAAGCATAGGAGAGTCTCCAGAGTGCATCCTGGGTAAAAATTAAATAAGACACCACTCTAAGTACAACTCTCGAGTTATTCTCTGTGGTAGGGAATGTGTTTGTGCTGTTTTGACTCATGAAGGAATGCGGGCCGATACCGAGACAGCAACCAATGCTGTTATGACCACTAACTTACCTCCCTGGGGCCATGCAGACACACCTACACACACACGCACCCCGAGACGCACACACACGCCAGCAGCCAGCAGTGGGGCGGATTTATGAGGCTATTTATCATGCCAGTCAGCTTTCTGTTGCATCTTCATCTATTCTTATCATGCAGCTGCGTCCGTGCAGATTAAACTGCTTCCTGGGCGATGCACGCCACAGGAAAATCTCTGATGGTAAAAGCTCCATGTAATGGAAGTGCAGCAGGAAGAAGCTCATAAATGTAGTGGTGTCCAGCTGGAGCGAATCCAGGGGGAAATTGTCTCTGTTGAGTTTCCTGAGGGGACAGTCGGCTGTACAAGCAGCATATTTCCCCGTCTGGTTCGCGACCTTTGCCGTGTGGCGTCTTATTTGCTGCCTGAATTCACAATACTGAGCAGAGAGGCAGCAATCAGCCAAAAATAGAGCTTCCACACTCTGCCTGGGTGATGTAGCCGTTGTGGCGGGATGAAGTGTGAAAGGTTAGAGGTTTTCTCAGTACAACATCTTCATCTTAATAGGCCGTCAGCAAGCACAACACTGCAAAAACACAAAATCCTACCAAGTATTTTTGGTCTACTTTCAAAGTACAAATATCCTAATAGACTTGAAATAAAACAAAACTAACTCATAAGAAACTTTTTAGCAAGATACAGGTGTTTGCTTTAAGTTGGTAGTTCCTTAAAGGGGCAGTATTATGTGTTTTCCATTTCATAGCACAATTAAAAGTACCTTCAGTAGTTGTAAAAATGTTGTATATTTTTCTTTTAAGTCAAATATGACTTAAAAGGATCTGCATCTGGAAGGCGGAGCTAGGTCCACCCAGGTATGTACATACTGCAGGTATGTTTTACACAACTGAATGGTTGCCATGGAGATTAAAGGACTTCCCAAACTTGCATGATGAATCAAGGGAACACTGCAGGTATGTTTTTGATAAGGGAATAATATTATAGCACGATGTAAAGCTCAAAAAAGTTGATTTTAATTAATACTGCCCCAGATTATTTCACTAATAACATGACATGTTGCCATGTTATTAGTGAAATAATCTGCCAGTGAACTAGCACTTTTTCTTCAATATTACTGAATTCTTGACTTCAAAAAGCTCCTATATATTGCTGAAAAGTTACTTGTAAGTTTTTTTTTTTTTTCTATTTCAAGTGTACTGAGATATTTGCGCTAGAAACCAGATCAAAAATACTTGGTAAGATTTTGTATCTTTTGCAGGGAAGCTGCACTTGAGGTTAGTGTTGTCAGAATATGTAAACAACGTCAAGTTTAAAATGAGCATGCAAGTCAAGAATGTTAAAATGAGGCTCTTAATAAACTGAGATCTCAAGAGATAGAATTAACTAAAGGCCAAGTTCTCCGTCTCTCCTGTCATCAGGGTAATTACAGCACAGCCAGTGACCCAGAGGACAAAAGATATTGTGTGCTTCACACAATGCTGAGTGTGGGTGTCTGTATGTTTTTGTTGCTTTGAGTTGAAGCGATGTGTTTCCCCCCGCTGAGGACAAGTCAGATTTATCAGACATAATGTACGTACGTAGAGAGACTCGCCGGCACCTTTCTGCCTCGGCTGCGCAGCCTGGGAGTTTCTGAAAGACGCTCTTGTCAGAGCGAAGAATCCTCCCGATGAATAATTCTGTCTCATTTTTCCCAAAGTAACTCTCGCTGACAAATGCGAGCTGCAGGGAAAGAAACTGCGTCTTTTCCCTCCCTTTGAATGAGCTTCCAAAGAGACAATCCCGATGCCGCGCACTCTCAGGTTCTTTTTTTGAGACATAACTGTTAAGCATCATTTGCCAAGGCTCAGGCACTGATAGGAGAAATAATGAAGGTGTTTCAAACACAAGCTGGCAAACATGATGTTCCAAAAATAGTTGGATCAGCTTTAAGGCAGCTGGAGGTGGCAGGGGGGGGTTGAGGGGAACTGAACATCGGGGATTGTTTTTATGTTCTCTGCAGTTTCCCCCTAACAAGCTTTACCATCACTTTTATCATTGTTTCTTTATTGTTCTAAGTAAGAATATAAAATGTGACATGGTCACATGTGGATAGAACCCTATCAAAATACGAAGTAAAGACAAAAGGTCAACTGGTCGTCGCCTTCCTGCGCAGTTCCACTCGGTTATCATCTCCCTTCCATCTGGCATTTCTACCATGTAGCTCGATTTCTCAGGCTAAATTTTAATTAGCCAATAAGCAGACAGAAGGAAGAGTCATGAACGATGGCATCGATTTTGTTCGAAGTGGACAAGGAGCTGTTTTTACAAGCTGTTTTTACTATCACAGCACAATCTATATTTTAAAAAAGTCTGTATTATGTGTCTTTCAAAACACATTCTTTGTCGACATCAGGTTATTGATTTTCTTTCACAGCTCAATTTCAGTTTCTCTCTCGCTCCTTGACCATATAATGTTCCCACAAGAATATCAACAAGTCGACTGTCTTGGTCACTTTGTTTGCTTGCTGCGTTTTACACCAGTAGGTCAAACATTGCACATGCATGCACAGCTGCCCTTTTTTTTTCCAGTTACCTTCTGTAGAAAAGGCATTTCAGAAACCTGAGCACCACTGCTGGGTGAGTTTGGTACAGTGTCATGTTTGAATGTGAAGAGAATCCTACAGAAACAGCTCAGCCTCCGAGCCTCCTCTCCACACGCAGGAAAATGTAGGAGGAGTGTTTAGTACAGCCTGCCTGGCAGTAAAGGCAGATATTTGGGACCTGATCCTCACCACACTCTCTCCAGTCAAAGCAAAACAAACACATCCATGGGAGGGGAAGCAGGATGGAGGAGAGCAGGATGATTTGTGGGGAAATTGGCAGTTTGGTCCTGACCTAATGCTCTGAGGGCGGCCAGCTTTCAAATCTGAAAGTCCTTTGTGTTTTATGGTCCCAGTCAGTAAACAATAGTCGATGTTTATTTAGTTAAAGTGAAATAAAAGGCTGATGAAGAGTGAAAGTGCTGAGAGACTAGCTGGCCACGGCAAAGTCATGTGCAAATGTAACAGTGCAAGATGTCAGGAGGGAATATAGATGTCAGAAAAAGTCGGATCACGTCTTTGTAATCAAATTTTTGTTTCATTTAGTGGTGGGACTTGATGTAAATTTTCAATGGAGTTAATTATAATTCATTGAAAATTATTTATCGTCAAAATGAGCAACATTTTCAATAAAAAATTTTTTTTTTGCTGCTTAATTATTGAACAAGTGAACATATGAGCTCAACAACAAATCAATCAAATCAAGTTTATTTGTAGAGCACATTTAAGCAACAAGGCAGTTCAAAGTGCTTTGCATCAAAAAGACACAAAAATACTAAATCATAGAAAACACTCAACAACGGACAAAGATATCTATTGTTTTTATTTAGACTCTTCAATCATCATATAGGAGCAAATTGTTATTCTACCCATTCTGCTTTCAAATATTTCAGGATCTTCTTTAGACATATGAACTATGGACGCTAACATTAGCATTGGGGACATCTGTGCTGCTGCTACATGTTTAGCATTAAGATGCTATTTTAGGGTTGAATGGCTTATTTAATAGGCTAACTCCTTTTAGGACAACTTTAACACGACAATAGTCTCTTCCAGTGACCAATCAGATCGTTTAATGATGAAACAAAACTGATCGCCCAGTGAAACAGGAGAAGCAGCTTTGTAAGTCAGATTTACGGGCGTACCAGAAACGTCCAAATGCAACGACAGTTTCAGCCGGAACCATTACATGTTATGCTAAAATTATTAACTAATCAAAATCTTTGTAAGTAGTTCATCAAAATGAATGTCTTAAAGTTTTGACCATGTGTCAGTAGAAATATGTTAACCAAGAAAATATTTTAATTTCTCAAAGGACCCTGATGTATTCCTTAGAAACTAAAAGCCATAGAAACTAAAATCTTGGACTGAAGGGCAAGCATTGAAATGGGGCTCAGTTTAAAAGTTTGCTCAAATCTCACCCTTCAAATGTTTAAAAATGAACATAAATCTGTGACAAACAGCGTAAATCATTAGGTGAAACAGTTTTTTATTAAGTGAGTGAACCATTCCCATCACTCTGCACCTTTGTGCCAGTCTGACCAGAGCAGCACACAAAATTCATCCAGAATGTCCCATAGGAAGCATTAGTTAACCCACATCCTCCCATCACACCAACCAGGATATGAGTCACGGTAACCATAGAGACAGGGAGTGCAAAAGACTGCACTCCCTGCTCAGAGCAGCGAGTGCTGCGTCTCATGCAAGCACAGCAATTTTTGAATCAAAAGTAGCAGGTTTATGTTATTTATTTATTAACTTTGTTTAACAAGGATAATTCTGCAAAACAAGCTACTTTAATTGTTATCCACAATCACCAGGAACATGTTCCACCTCGATGCACCGACATCCGCTGACTACCACAAAGTCTTCGGAGAAAATCCTGGAAGCTGGAGCAAAATGAGAGGGTGGCATTAACTGCATCCTGCTGGAATCTGATAAGCAAATAACTCTAATTAGGCGAGTTTGTTAGATTTGGTTAAACCACCATGCAGAGTAAACCACAAACTTTCATGTCTTTAGTTGGATTTTGTGTGATGGACCAACGCATCTCAGCTTATAATCGTAAAATAAAAAAATTAGAAACAAATGGAAAAACTGGAAAGATTATTGTATTCAGGGTTTTGGGTTGATACGTTTCAAAAGCAGCTTTAGCTACAATCACAGCTGTTTCCACTAATATTACACATCTGGATGCTGAAACTTTGTAAAATAGATCAAGCTCAGTGAGATTGATTATGTGAACATGAGTTTCTCCTCTTTCCACATGTTCTCAATCCAAACTTTAACTAGGCCACTGTAACACATAAATGTGATTTAAACTGAACTACTCTTATACAGGGAGATGAAGCTCTGCTGCACTTTCAAGTCTTTCCAGCCTCCAGTAGATTTTCACCCAGGATTGAAAAGTTTTTAGTGCCAGCTATCTTCCCACTGAGCTCTGAGCTTCCTGCCTCTGCTGGAATGATGCCACCGCCACCAGCTCTTACCTTTGAGATGTTGTGTACCTCTTAATGATTCATTTTCTAACTATTGTTCCATCAGTAACTGAACAGTAGTAGGTGCACCTGTAACTTCACCTCCTCCTGGTGAAGTTCAAGCCATGTTGCATCAGGCCTTCTTTGTAAACCTCCTGAGTTTCTGAGTCGTTGTTCTTACCTTCAGTCTGTTCTGTGTCCCTCTGGACAGGTTCGGCTTTGTGTCAGAAGATTGAACCATCCATCTTCAGTCTTCTTCCACATTTAAAGACATAGTTTCTTCTGTCCTCCAGGACCCAAATCAAAGTGTTATTTTGACTTGTAGATAGTGTTTACTCTGAAGAAATTAAATCTTAACACACCGTAGACTGTTTTTATAATTTTGCTCCAAGCTACCATGTAGCTTAGGATGTTTTTACATCTTATAGTCCCGTAGACTCGGTTCAATTTGGGACCAAAACTGAAAAAATTGTTAATTTCTCAGCTGCTGTGGTTTCTTCTTTCACACTGCACTGTGTCAAACAAACCTTAGAAAAACCTGTTCCCCGCCTTACCTGTGGTGGTGTTGCACCAAGAACCACCGAAGGAACCAACATAAAAACACCTGAAGAAAACATTGAGAGCAACTTCCATCTTCACAAGATGTAAACAAAACTGGAGTAGCATCAGATTTTAGCTGTTGTAGGATTTCAGTTTTGCCTTTGTTAAAAGACTACGAGTCGTTTCTCCTACTAGCAGTTGTTACTAGCATTTGATTTGGTTCTATTTACCCAGAATTCCCTGCACTATAGTCCACTTCTTGCTTTTGAAGCAGTCTGTGATCCGTTTGCAATCACATAAGCATTTGAACAGCGACATAGTTCACTTCAACCAAGCAGAGTTCTTGGGTTTTAGGCAGACCAGAGTTCACTTTCAAGGCAAACTAACTAGAGTTTAATTGAAGCAAATTAAACAGGTATGTTGAATGTTTAATCTATCTTCAAGCTAACAATCTCTACTGCATTTAGAACCTATCTGACAGCAAATAAAATCTGCTTTTATGTAATTGTAAGTTCAGCCTTAATTTACAGCCCTGTTATCTTAATCAATTCAGAGATGACTGCTAAGAGATGTCTCACCATCGTCTTGGAAACCAGGTCGACTAGACCTAACAGTTACTTCTGAAAACTATTCAGTATTACAAAAATGACAAAAAAAGAAGTGCTGAAGTTAGTCAGAGTTTTCTGTGTTTCAAAGTTTCTGCAGCAGCGGTGAGGTTAGAGTTAGAGACAGTAATTCTGTTCTATGATGATCATCATATCACTCCACTTAATTCCTGCAACACACTCCTTTCCTTTGATTCCTCCAGACTGATCTGTATCTCTAGCGTAGGTTTGTTTTCTGTAATTACTCCCTCCCACTTCATCAGACAATAAACACGCGTTGTTTTGCATTTCATCTTTATCCCTCTGTGTCTCTCATCCCCGTTTATGGTAATTACAGGTCTCCATCAGATTGAGCCTGCCTACCCTTCTGGAGCGCCGCAGTGCTCTTGTGCGTCGTAGGATTTCCATATGAGTGGAGTAATTATGCGGAGCTGTTCAGCCTACGCTCAGGGACGGCGGGCAGTGGCTGGTAGACTGACCACGGTTCAGTCAAAGGTCAAGCAGCCATGGACTCCTGCTGCCTTTTCTCCTTATTGGTCTGACTGTCACTGGGTTTTCTGTGTTGGGGTGTGTGTGTGTGCGTGTGTACTGGGACACCTTTTTCTTTGGTTGGGGAGGGAAATATACCGTATAGTTTAAAAACCAGGACATTTCCTCACTTTCTAAAAAAAACCCGGGACGCCCGGGACAGGACGTGAAATACGGACATGTCCCGGGAAATACGGACGTATGGTCACCCTATATTAATGACTCGACAACAGGGAGCTAAAGATGGGCGCAGAAAAAAAACTCCGGGGCACAAAACAGAAAACGGAAGAGGGATAAAGATGTTGTACAGACAAATAAAAGCTTTTCAAAGTGGTTAAAAGACAGAAGATAAGTAATGTCAGTGTATCAACAAGAGAGTTGTAAATATTTAGGTTAGCTTCAGCTAGCCTAAAATAACAGGTTGTTGTTTCTCAGCCTGTATTGAACCAAAACGGGACGCGATTTATTCCGTATTGCTATAAATGTCTGATAGACAAACTATCACACATCT
>CAEFZY010070434.1:0-10677 GCA_903066815.1 Brachyrhaphis roseni
TCTATTCACTGAATGACTGTAACCAGATGAAGCCACGTCTGAAACCAGTTCAGGACGGATCCAAGGTTTAGTGGTTGACCTGGTGGAACTGGGAGATTTGTTCATACTAACATTTTACCTGATTTTGACTCATTGGTGAAATGACCAAATGAGGTCAAAGGTCACTCAGCACATTGGGATAATAACATCTGCAGGATGTGGCATTGAATCTTTATGTATCTAAAATATTTCTGAACATTCTTGTAGTCATTCTGTGTTATAATAGGTTATGCAGGTCATGATTTTTCTTATCTTTTATATGTATAAATAGGACAGATTCATGTCATTCATGCAGATTCCCACCTTTTCACTAACATTACAAACATTAAATGTAATAATTCATAAATATCATGTATTAGGGAGGACCAAGGATTAAAATGCATTCACTTATTTTGCAGGAAAAAATTTGGGATTAAACTGGTTTTAGATTTAAAACATCTCCACATAAAGTATAAACTAAAATAATTCCTAGTTTTATTCAGTGAAATGATAAACTGAGAACAAATATCTACTGACTGCATCCTGAGAATATTAAGAGTTTTTATTTATTTCTGTGAAACATTCAAACTAATCGGAAATGATGAAGCAAAAATAATGGAAACATAAAAACATTCAACATTTATTCACATTAAACAACCAGGCAGGAGAAAAGCTTTTCTAAAATAACTTAATGAAGACAGAGAGTGAAATATGAATCCAGTTTTATATCATCTGAGAGTGAAATGTTTGGTCTGTTTTCCTGTCATCTGATCTCTTAACTGGTAACTGAAATAATGTTTACTGTAGGGCCAGGTAAATTATTTATGAAGCATATTTCACAGGATGAAAACATTTCACAGTAACAACCATAAAACATGACAGAAAAATAAAACATAAAGCAGAAACCATAAAGCTCTTTAGCTGCTCCTTCAACAATGAACAAAGTCCAGACAGATGCAGTAAAACATTTTGTCTTCATTTTATAAAGTACATAAAGAGGGTGTTATAATTATTAAGATGAGAAGAAATAAAAGCTTTTTTAAATGATCTTTAGATGCCAACGTTTGGAGCTTTGACATGTTTCTGAACTAACAGAGGAAAGGCTGGAAAAATGATAATAGATCTGATTTATCCAGAACATTTTCTATTTTTATGCACCACTGCAAGATTTACTTTATTTCAACAGTGATTATTGCTTTGAGTGATGATCATTAATGTGTGTTAGTGTTGCTAATAAAGCTGCTACAGTTTGACTCAGAGAAACATCCTGACAGGAGAATCTGGATCTTTAACGGATTAACAAGAAAAATTCAGAAAGTCCAAATTTTAAAACTCAGTCTATTAAAAATGTTGTTGACAGAAGCTCCTCTCTGTAAACTGTTTAATATTTCATTCTTTGTTCTGACACTGAGGCCAACCTGATGAGGACTGATCCACTTTTCATTTAGTGAATTCGTTTAGTTTCTGAACACTGAGACATCAGGAGGAGAAGAAAACTCTCTGGTTCTGCTGTTTCCTCTCTGTGTGTCTGAACGTTACAACATCTCTGCAGATCTTTAACTAATGAAGCTTCAGTTCATCTGGTTGTTCTGACAGAAATAATCTGTTGGTGTTGATCTCAGCAGAACCAGTGGAACCAAAGAAAACAGTCCAGAGAAAATCAACAACAACAACAATCATCTGTTTGAAGGAAAACTTTCAGATTATCGGAGCAGCCAAAGTCAGACTGAGAGCAGGAATCAGTCCAGGTGCTTTTCACTCCTCAGCTGTTTGGATCCCTGCAGGTCAGAACCAGAACCAGAACCAGAACCAGAACCAAGGCAGCAACAATCAGAACGAATAAAACAACTGAAACTATCAGTCCCAGGTGTAGATTTCTGGATCCAGTGTTTCTGCTCTCGTCTCGGTTCCCTGCAGAACAGAACCAGGTGTTAGTCTGATCCGACTGCAGATCATCAGCTGCTGCTCTGAGAAACAAACTCTCACCTGGAGGAGGGGGCGGAGCTACCTGCAGGTAGACGGTGCTGATGAGTTTCATGTTAGCGATAGCTTCTTCTGCTGCTCTCTGGGCGACTCGACACTCATACGCTCCGGTGTCGTTAACCGTCAGGTTCTTCAGAACCACAGACACGTTTCCATCCTTCACCGCTTCGTCCAGCAGAGCCACCCGGGTTCTGAAGGACGGGTTCTGGTTCTCCTCGTCCAGAAGCTCGTCTCTGTAGCGAAGAACATAATCTGACCCCAGATCAGATCTGATCCACTCCACAGCGATTAGCGGTTTGTTCCCAGCAGCTCTACATGGCAGAACCACTTTCTGACCCGGTTCTGCTGTTATGTTCCTCTGATCTGCACAACCAGAGAGGTCAAAGGTCAGCACTGAAGGCCAAAGTAAAGCAAGCTGACTTTATAACTGAGGATATTTTTATAGAGTGCTTCCTTTCTTCTTCTTCTTCATTTCAACTCTTTCAGTTTCTGATGCCGATTATTTAAAACAAGAGAAGAAGAAATTTGATTCTTCCATGTTAATGTTTATTATGAAGTTATATTTTCAGCTGAAACATGAACAATGAGTTTGATTGGTCAGAAGTGGCTGAATGATTTATGGCAGATCAACTTCCTGTTGTGAGTTTTAGTCTCAGGAAACTTTTATTTTGTTTTCTGTTTGTGAAGCCATTAGTTTCATTCAAAGTAGATATTTTAGAAATTCAGCTTTAAAAATGATTTTATGAAAGGAAACAAAAAGGAGAATTAATGACCCATGTTTTCATTTTAAGCTTTATTGTAGACAGTTTATGTTAAATTAACAGAAACTTCTGCAAGATGAAGCTGAGAACTGCAGACGATTCAGGAGGTGAACTATGAACACGAATCGATTCATTTTGACATGACTGAACTGAACTGAACTAGTTCTGGTTGCTGCTGGGTTCAGGTCCAGTTTCCCAGAAGCAGGCTGGGTTTATGATTAACTATCTGATCATTTAATGATAAATGATCAGTTGGTTTTATTAAATCTGGATCTTTGAGTCCAGGATTAATAATTGATCTCAGTAAAACTGGATCTGACAGTTAAATGGCGGCTTGTTGCTGACGTTTATATTGACCTTTATTGAACCATTATTTGAGTCATGCAGCAAACGGACCGGGACTCCGACCAGAACCACATGTTGATTTTGTTCAGTCTTTCAAACATTTAATAGGATCAAAAGCTCAGAGAATAAATGGAGCAGAAAACTTTCAGCTCTGTAAATGAAAGTCTGTTTTAGTTTTTCTGGTGAATCATAACCCAGAGGGACTTTCTGTCCTTCTGCCCCGTTTCTGCCCTGCATGGTGGGGCGGGGCTGTTGCCATGGCGATACAGCAGATAAGAGGAAATCAGAACCAGGAAGTTTCTTTAATCTTCAACTGGGAGAGAAAATCTAAAATATTTCAAAGAAAACTTTAAATCGAAGCTGTTCAGTTTTAGTATCAGAATTTCACAAACTGCCTCTAATTAAAAGTATTTATGACTCATTTTGTAGAAAATTGTCCGTTTTGTGTTGTTATTATATTAATGTTTTCCTACATTTTGTAATTAATATAATTAAAGCTTCATTTTGCTTCACTTGATCAGATCTTCATGTGAGATTTGAGCCAAGAAATAATTTATAAAACATATTTCCTGTTGTTTTAGCATTTATTCCTCCCAAACCTTTTAACCCACATATTCAGTTATTTCATGTATTTTGTTAAAAAAATTGTCTGAATATTGGTGGTGACCTTTGACCCGATGACAGCTGGAAGCAGCAGCTCCAGGGGAAGAAATGGATGGATGGATGGATGGATGGATGGATGGATGGATGGATGGATGGATGGATGGATGGATGGATGGACGATCTTCTCTTTTTTAATCAATATTATTATTCAAATCTTTGTGTTTATAAACAAACTAGTTTACCCGTTTGTTTGGTTATTAGTCAATTAAATAATTCACTTATTAATTATGACGACAGAATTAACCAAAGTCAATCTTTTGTTAAGTAAATATTTTTTCATTTCTCCTCTTCCTATATTTTATCTCCAGGCTGTTTCTGCCTCACATCGACATGAAACTGTTTTAAAGCCTTAAATAGTTTTAAATTAATGTAGAAAAAGACGAAGCTCTACTTTATGACCAGCTGTTGAAGTTATGTTTTCATCTGAGATTGAAAAATCCAAATATCATTTCCATGTTAGTTTAGCTGAAGCTTAACTGAGTCTGAACAGAGCAAACTAAGCTGATCAGTTATTGATTGTTATTATTATTAATTGATTATTTGTAGCTGTGGCCCCTCACAGCCTCCCTGGCTTCCTGCCGTTCAGTCAGAACAGCAGCTGGTGGATCTCAGCGGATCGCTTGTTAAATAACCTGAAAGCTGTTAAAGAAAAACCAAAAACTTTCCTTAAAAGTAAGAGACTTTGACAGCAGAGAAAGACTGAAACTAAACCACCATGTTCACAGGTTCTGACCCGTTAAATGTGATCATATTCATGTCCTGCTCACCTTCACAGTCGGAGGGGAAGATTAAAGTCACAGCCACTAGAAGACTGAAAAGTTTTTCTCCAATCATTTTCCTTTCAGTCGTCGCTGTTGGTTTTAACAGAGCAGTAACTAAACAGTAACTAAATAATAACTAAACACTGATAAAGCTGTTGCTATTCTGGTTAGTTTCCAGAAACAAAGACTGTCAGCCCGTTGGAAGAGTCCAGGAGTTTATCCGGTCTGTGAGGAGAGACCTGCTGCTGGCAGAGCTGAGAGCAAATGACTGGAAGATTCTGTCCATCGTTTATAACTGGGAGGAGAATCTAGTGGACCCTCCTCTGGACTGAACACTGGAAACAGAGGACTGTAGATTGTGACCGGTGCAGACTGACTGGTTCTTATATACTCACAGTGAAACACTCCCAGTAGGTGGAGTTTCTACTGAACCACGTCATCAACTGCATGATTTCCCCTAAAGGCTTTAAGGTGTCAGTCTGTCTGCGTGTCTTCCCTCCCTCCCTTTCTCTCTGTCTCTATTCACATATGAACCATATATACAGATGTTGGTTAATGTTGAGATGAATATATTACAATAAACACATGAACAGAAGTGTAAAGTTATCATGTATTGTTTCCATGCTATAGATTTATTGATATCTGCTGTTCAAACTGAACCAGGAGGATTTCTGATCAGGATCAAAGTCAATGATTATCATATTTATATTGGAAACTAAAATATTTTAATCTTTGACTGTAACTCTGTCCTCACTGTACAGTCACTTTTCTCTCTGCTTTTATACATATATTTTATTGAATCTGCTTCCTTCGTCCTGTTACTGCTGATTTACCCCCTGAGGGGCAAAAAGCTTCTATTCTATCTATTTTAACTCTGTTAAAACAGAAACAAACTGATGATGTTCAGCCTCTTTATAAACCAACAGCTCCCCCTAGTGGTCAAACATGTTTACTGTCTTTGACCTTTAATTTAAATACTAATGAACTTTATGACATTTTAATATAATCTGCTATAAACAAAGTGATGACGTGTCATTTCCATGTATATATTGTGGATCTTCTCAGTGAGAATAAATCTGAATCTAAACTGATTGAACCTGATGACGTCACTGAGTGATGTCATCAGAGGAGATCCTGATGCTTCTGGATGGTTTTGGTTCCTTCTGATCTTCATCCAGAGGAACATCAACATCCAGCAGGGCAGGAATCAAACTCACAACCTCCCACTGAGCAATGACTACATTTCCCATGAGCCTCAGCTATTCTGACCCACTTCCAGGTGGAACCTGATGGTTCCTCAAGAAAAATCAAGATCTTAATCTCCATAGACTGCAGGGGGCGCTGCAGGTGATGGTTGAATAAATAATCTGTTGGTTTCTAACTATTACAGGGCCTGATGTACTGATGCGCTATAACCCACAGGGGGCAGTGTGCTTCTCTACGCTTTTCTCTGTGGTTGCCATGGTTACCATGAAACGAGATTGATCAGCTGACTGATTTCAACACGTTAACATCCATGAGGAGCTTTGCATCAACAGTGAGGCTGGACCTGGCAGCAAACTTTAAAGTACAGATGAGATGTTGAATCACCTCTACTGCTGCTGTTAGCATGTTAGCATGTTAGCATGAGACTGTTACACAGCAACAGTCTTCAGTCAGAGGCTCCTCCAGCTTCACTGCAGCACTGACTGCTACTGGAGCTTCTTCCTGCCCACAGCATCACCATCATGAAGATCTGAAGATCTGACTTATGACTACATGAAAATTAAAGATTTTTAATGGATTTTATTGTCTGGTTTCAACAGATTAAATCAAATTCATGTCATTTATTAATTACAACAAAACTACAGGAAGCAAACATCAGTTAATTATTACTAGGATCAATTAATATTGATCCTTTGAAATGAAACCTAACAAAGGTCTTAGTCCAACCAGAGCCTTACTGGGGCCTTACTGGGAGAACTGCTGGTTCACAGATCATTTCACTTTTTACTGAGAAATTCACTCCTATTATTCTCTACTGAGAAAGAAACTTTTGATTTAGTTTCCACTCTATAAACTCATTCAATCATCTGAATCTGGTGAGTTTTGCTGCAGGAACCTGTACATGTGTCTCTACTGAGCGCTGAGGACAGACGTCCATCAGGCCGTCTGCTCCGTCTCCAGTCAGGAAATCTGATGTGATTCAAATAAAGCTGCTGTTGCTATGGTAACCACTGGGTCAGGTCCTTCATGCTGATGTTTCCAGATGTTGGTCCTCACTCCTCAGTAGCTTCACTCATCAGTCAAACCAGTGAAATGAAACTTTACCAACATTTAGTAAATCTGTTTGAACTCAGGTGGAATCAGTCATTATTATTATTGTTATTTTATGTTATTAACCATTATTTAACTAGGTAATTAGCTCATATTTTAAAATCCCAGTTTTCTCCAAATAAAACATTTGGTTGATTTTAGTCTAAATTATCTCCAGTCCATCAGCAGCTCAGAAGATAAATGTCATTTTAGTGAAACCATCAGGGATAATTCCCACATAGTGAAGTATGAACACTGCAACACATGATCTTTGACCTCATGTAAGTCGTTTCCCTCCAGAACATGATGTCAGGTCCAGAGCAGCAGACCAGGGCTGGACCAGCAGAGACGTCTCCTCGTTCTCCTCGTTCCCTCCAGCAGGTCCGATAGGTTCAGATCGCAGTCGGTGGCGCTGACCGGTTTCCTAGGCGACCAGCCACGTCCTCTGTAATCACCATGTGAGCTGAAGACAAGCTGCAACTATTAGTCCTTTATTATTGTTTCAGTTCCAGTAATTATTGCTGGAGGTTCTGCTGGTTAAACAATTTTTAAACAATAATCTCAGAACTGGAAGTTTGTGAAGCTAAAATGTGGTTGTTAAACTTTGAGCTCCCAGTTTTAACTGTGTATCATGGCAGGAAGAGGAGAGCTTCATATTCTGTGTGATTTATATGGTATGAACTCATATTGGTACTCTGAGCTGTTTGACCTGAGGTCAAAGGTCACTCTTTGTCAGAGTTTCTCTCAACCAGAGAGGTCAGAGTTCATGTCGACTGGAGGAAACAGTTGGAGGGTTTATCTGCAGTATACTGCCTGATTTCATGCTGCCACCTGCTGACAGGAACTAGGTACTACAGGTTCAATGTTTCTGTTTAAAGTAACATTTTAATCAGGTTCTTTAATTTTGTAGTTGTTTAAATAGAGGACTAAGTGTGAAAAGGAACAGCAATGAAGAAATGTCCAGTCAAGATGTAGGAAGGATTCAGACACATGAAGGTTTGGACCGTTGCCTCCTGGTGACCCGACTGCTGGTATTTCTTACTAGTTCTGGATATTATGTGACATTAAATAACAGTTTGGTTCCCAGCATTTAAGATGTCAGCCAGTTTTTAAAGCCTGAGAAAAAAACACATGATGATAAAATATCTTGTATACAACAGGTTTGGTTGTAGAGTGTGTGACGTGGAGCAACAGGTTCCTGCAGCTGGTCGCTCTGCACAGCGATGACCTCTGACCTCAACCTGCAGATTGACTCCTGATCCAGCTGGTCTCCATGGAGACTCACCTCCACCTGCTCATTAACATATTATCAGGCTCCAGGTCAGAGTAACGTAGCTACAGCCAAACACTTAAAGATGTTAGTGGAGAAACAACTCAAAGTTACTTCTGCTGAAACTGGACCGGGTCAAAGAGGAGAACCAGGAAGCCAAGAACCAGAGATCAATAATGACTGGATTCATAAAGAAGGACGGGTAGGCAGGCTGTTTCCTCCAGCCAGTGGAGGATGCTGGTCAGACTGGGAGCTGGTCAGGGATCAACTGGGAGCTGGTCAGACTGGGAGCTGGTCAGACTGAGAGCTGGTCAGACTGGGAGCTGGTCAGACTGAGAGCTGGTCAGACTGGGAGCTGGTCAGGGATCAACTGGGAGCTGGTCAGACTGGGAGCTGGTCAGACTGGGAGCTGGTCAGACTGGGAGCTGGTCAGACTGGGAGCTGGTCACTGGGAGCTGGTCAGACTGGGAGCTGGTCAGGATCAGTCTGAGGACTGCTGTGGGTCTCTGGTGGACGTTTGGCATGGAGTATGAAATAATGGTGTAGTTGTCCTCTAGATAGTTAAGACATTTATCAAGCAGAGGAAACATCTGGAAATCTGCTGGGAAGAAACCTGCTGATAACCAGAATTAACAACCAGCTAGTTAGTCTGGTTACATAGAGAGGAGGAATAATAGATACAACTGAAGATTGTCATAACTGATGTCAGTTTGAGACCAAACTGGGTTATTAAAAGTTTATGTTAAACATTAAGATAATTTACAGGAACTAAAGCTGGTAGAGGACTGTACGATCTCCAGAGTGTAATGATCATAATGACATTTCAAGGTCAATTCTCCAACATTAATGCTAATCTATTGGATTTAAAGGAGTTCCTGTCAGAGAGACAACCAGAAAAACAGAACAAGACAAACCAGTCAGTGACGATACATTCATATAAACATGACACTATTAGACCAGACAGGTGGAAACTCTGACAGGCCAAGTTTTCACCAACAGTTGTTTATTTGTGGTGAAATCTGGTTGTGACCAGTTTTAGTGAAAATGTCAGTGGAACAACAGCAGCTGGTTTCTGTGGTTTGAGATGAACAAGCTGTGCTAACTGGAAACAGGATGCAGACAGAATGGCTGCTTAACCTCATCCTGACCAGAGTCACTTTCATAACAGATGATCTCAGCAGATCATCTATTATGATGCAAAATGAATGCACACATCTCAACCTTTAACGTGATTTCCTGAACCATCAGGTCTACAGTTCAACATTTGATTTTCACCAGCAGGTTTGCAGCAGAAACAGGAAACATGCAGGCAAGTTTCCTGTGACAGGATAACCACAGAGCTGACACTGAACATACAGACACAAAATAACATGAAAACAATATAAAGTTAGAGAAACAACAAAAAAACAAATCAACACAATAAATAATTTCATTCAGTTTTAATGAATAAACCAGTTAAACAAGAACTAAATGTTATGATGTCACACACTAATTACAGTTATTGACCTATTTCTAAATGTTTCCTCAGATGTTCATTGATCTGGTCGTTTCTCCTCCAGTGAGACTCAGAGTGGATAATCAATCAGTTCAAGCAAACAGAAACACAAGGAGTTCCTCAGGGATGTGTCTGACTGATATCACACTGATATGTGGTGAACATGGTGATTAATAATTCAGATCATTCAATCTTTATTCATGCAGGGTGGAGGAAATCATCACCACTGAGTTGGACAGATTGTTTCCTGCAGGTTTAAAGAGGAAAGATTTAGATACATAAAAGGCTTTTAAAATGGCAGAAACATCTTAATTAAGTAATTATTTTGTTAATGTTTGAACTAAGTGATTGATTTAAAATGTTACCTTTGTCTTTGTGTCGATATAAAGACACCAGCAGCAGAGTGGAGATGAAGTACGGAGAAAACACGACTAGGTGGATGAAAACTGGAAGGCCAACAGTAAAAGGAGAAGGAGTTGAGTTTGGAGAGGCAGCAGCTGCTGGTGATGAGAAGAGAATCATAGATGAGGAAGAAACTGCTGGAAGGAGAATTAAACTCAGTCAGGAGACGGAGGATGAGATCAGTGACCCTGAAGCTCCTCACCTGTAACAGACTCACTGCTGGGTGGAGAGGAGGTGATGAGTTTGTCTAAGATAAAGAGAGTTAGTATTTGTTACCATGGTGATGCTCACAAGTTAAAACCAAAATCCAGAGAAGCTGCTGACCTTTGACAGAGATCCTGCTGGATGGAGACTCTCCATGATCGTTGATGCTGCAGTGGTAGAGGCCTTCATGAGAGCTGGAAACATGGAGGAGGGTCATGTGACCTGAAGGCTCCTTGCCAATGAAGACGCCATCTTTATAGAAAGCAGCTGGGAGGTTGTGGGGTGGATTCTTTGCTCTGCAGCTCAGAGTGACGTCATCTCCCTCCATCACAGGGAGGACAGGACTCTGCAGGATCACTGATCCACCTCAACACAGAGACAAACTACAGCATTTCATCCATTTCCACACAGCTTCAGCAACACTAACTCCACAGTCTGATCTTACCAGAGACAGAGAGCTGGATGCTGCTGCTGCTGCTG
>CAEFZY010070440.1:0-12034 GCA_903066815.1 Brachyrhaphis roseni
CGAATATCTTTAAAAGTTTCCTCTTCGGTCATATTTCAGTCCGTTTTCTCATCAATATGCGAGAGTTTAGAGCGATGCGCGCTCCCACGACAGGGCATGCAATTCTCGGCAGGCATGCGTTTCTCAGCATAACAACTGGATGTTCGTGACTGGAATCGGTTCTTGTGGTGTGTTGCTCCTGCCGTGTGGCTGGGCACACGAACCGATCGAACCTGTTGGACTTTTATCAGTTCTGTGTGGTCATAGAGTTTTGGAAAATCGGCCAACAATTTTAAAATCGTGCCGTGTGAACCAGACCTAAAACTCACAAGCTCTACTCCTCTCATCTCGTCTCGACCAGTGCCGTAACGCTCTCTGACTCTGGTCGCCATGGTAACGTTTACATATCCCTTCAAAATAAGATACAGATGCGCCAAAAAAAACTAACATTTTACTTTCGTGAAAATTTTAACTCACGATAACTACTAATGGGAGCCCTGAGCTCGTTTCTCTGCAACGAGACAGTCCCATCTAAATAAAAGATTCTCCAGGCTCAAATAATACATAAAACGGAAATATTTAATTATTTCTTGCGCGTTCCGGTGGTTGGAGACCACTGGACTAGGTCATCAACTCAGTCTGTCAACTATGTTGCCTGTAGGGATTTTTAATGTCCAGCAAGTGTCAGTATTCAGTGACACAGTATCTGGAAAATACTGTATCAATACAGTTTTGCTATGAGTCGAAACGATACATGACGCCTCATTTACCCATCACTACCTTGCACTTTCAGTCATGCTGCTTCCCACTTTCTCTGTTTTGATGCTGTCTGGTTACGTCAACAACAAGCATTACCGTGGTTGGCTGCTAGACTGCAGATCTCTACTGCAGGCCAAATTATCATTTCTATTGTATACCAAATATAAACATGCATTCCTAAAAAAAAAAGTTGAGTTATTATTTGTAATATTTAAATAAAAATTCTTCCTGTCTGTTTTGGTTTGAGCACACATGGCTGATTGATGAGCTCTCTAGAGAGACTTACAGTAAACTACTTACAGTTTGCCTTTCTCATACAGGTAGAGGACACCTTCTTTAAAGTTGTGCATCTGGCAAAGGACCAAGGCCTTATCAAACACAGTATTGTCACTTCTGAGCAGCGAAAGGGCTTCTCCCTGGCAGACCTTTTTTTTCTGTCAAATATGTGTGGATTAGAAAACCTGATCAGCAATAGCAAAGCTAACAAAATGTTTAAAAATACAAATATCTATGTTAAGGAACAGTTCTTGTGTTTTCATTTAAGAACATCTTAAAAACTGGCTCCAGGAAAGCCAAAAATGTCAACATTGAGTAAAGATATATAGATTTTAAGATGGTTTTATACTTTTCTTATTCCAAAGTGTTTCTGTATTGGTTTTTTTTTTTTTATCCCTGTATATATTATTGTGCTTTAACATCAACCTGCCATTGGGACTAGAGATGGTAATTAGCAACTTGGCTATAATGTCATGTATTTACATGTAAATCTCCATTAATACATATTGTCCTATTTCTAAAAAATAAACTCGAACATGTGGTGGTTTGGCACTAACCTCAGGGTCTTGTTCGTGTGCCCAGTCTTGCAGTCGGAGCTCCAGCAGTGTGTCATACACACCCTGAGATGAACGAGGGTCCACTTCAATCATATGCTCCAAGAAGGCTTTCAACTCACGAGGGTTATTGGCAAAAATTGGGATGAATTCTTCAGAATTTGCCTTGAATTAAAATGACAAAGGTCACACATGAGCGTATTACTGATAGATGTTGGCGACTAGCCAGTCTGGTTTACAGTGGAGGCAAAAAAAAACCTAACAAAAAAAAAAAAAAAAAACACCCGGACCTTGTTAAGCAGACTACTGTCCAGGCTGACTTTTTCCATTGAGTTTTCACTCGGATGATAGTTGGTGCATAAGCGCTTCAGGAGCAATGTGGTGCCTTCAGGAACATGGTGCATAAGCGTCTTGCCATAGCGCTTCATGTTGCTTTCAGTTTGTTCAAAAGGCAGACGGCCAATGTACCGCAATCCTTCCTGATAGTTCTGCAGTGGGAACAGAAAGAGATGATTGAGTTAGTGTTATGAGCGAGCAAGAAATTGACTATATTTAATCTGCGGGAAACCGTAGGCATAGATTGAGCTGCTATAAAAGCAATTATGACATACACGTTTAACATGCTCCTAAAGAAACAGTAACTGATAAAAAAATCTGAGGAAAAAAAACTTTTCCACATTAGGAAGCTACATTTGCAGATTCTTTTGAATCAATTTGTAACCATACATATGTTCCCCAGAAGATCAGGTCAACCTGACACACACACGTCACCTTCAGGTCCTCCAGCTGGATCTTCAGGTACCACTCATGATGCTGGTGGCGTTCAGCCAGGAACACAGCATGACTGTGGTATCCAGCTTGGCGAAGAACCTTAATGGCAATCTCAACATCAAAGTGGACCTCACTCTCACTGCTCTGTGAAAATACAGACACACAAACATTACTCAAAGACTAATCTGTTTACCACAAAAGTCACACAAAAAAGCAACAATGACACAAGTGTAGTGTTTCTCCTGAGTTCTTTATTTTTCACTATTGACATTAAATTCTCACTAATCACCTTGATGAACTCTTCCAGCTTGGAGCTGTCTTTGAGTTTGGTGTAGCAGTTGAGCAGCAGTGTAGTGTGGTCCGCATTGGCCAGACATTGGCGATGAAGGGCCTGCAGGTATGCCGTCAGGTTGTGGATCCTTTGGGCATCCAGGAATTTCCTAATGACATATGAAGGCTCCAGTTTCCCAGTGGTGCTAATTGGAAACATTGCAAACCAAGAAGATAGACAGTTAAGTCTTGACTGAAAGAAACAAACAACAAAAAGCAAGACATGCTTTTGCTCTGGAAACAGATTAATGATAAACTACCGAATATACTGCTGGATGGCACCATCATGATCTCCCTTCATGTACAGGTGGTCGCCATACTGTCGAAAGATCTCTGACAGACCGTCACTGTCCAGATGCTGGCTTTTAGCCAAATTTATGGCCATGACAAACAAGTTCTTCTTGAACAGCATCTTGACAGACAACGAGACATGATTAGTGTTAAAAAAGTTTGAGGAGCTTATTGAACTTCTAGAAGGAAGTTAATGATCAGCAATTAGTGACCTCCAGTTTTGTCTGTGTGTCCTTCTCTTGCAGAACAAACATTTTCCCATCTCTGGTCAGAATGTAGAAGGATCCCCATTCTGCCAACACATCAATGACATCATCGAATAAGGCGCTGTAGGCGATGAATTTGTTGTCCAGGTCATAGATTGTTAAAACTTGCTTTTCTGACAGTGAGTTCTCACCCCTGCCAAACCCTGATCTGGGGATAAAAACAGACAGTCAGCAGCTTCCTTCGTGTGCACTGCTTATTAATCATGGAAGTCTGGTGTTAAGCCATATCTCCTAACACTTTTAAATATCTTTCACCAAATAGTGTAGACATTTATGCAGTCTTACATTTGAGTAAAAATAAATCAATAAAATAACTCCTGGCAAAGCACATTGAACTGTCTCTTCTGGAGTGTGTTACCAGTTGACACATCAGCCTAACAATCTTGTACCTGGTAAAAACTTGACAGCACAGTTGTTTTATAGAATTTTCTGGGTTCAAATCCCAACTTGGGGTATTTCTTACTGAGGTTTGCATCCAAACTCCACACCCTAATCTAACTCTAACCCTCTGATATGAGTGTGTGTGTCTGGTTGCTTGTCATATGTTTCTGGCAAACGTCCTTGCTGATAAATTGATGAATGAATGCAACCTGTGCAGGTTGCATTCATTCAAGAGGCGGGGCAGGTAGACCCTACCCCGCCTCTCTCCCATTGACCACTGGAGCTAGGCTCTAGAGCGCCCTACTACCCCCTCGGAGCTCCCTATCTAGAAACCTATAAATGAATCAATTCTATCATAAAAATCTTTGAACGCATCAAGTACTGTTACATTGTAACAGTACTTGATGGACAAAATCTGATTTGTCCAAATCAGAGTTTTGGACAAATCAGTCAGATTTTGGTTCTTACTTGTTGGGTGACTTCACATCTTTGATCAGCAGGAGCAAGTATCCCCGGTGCCAATGGCTCAACAGCTTGTGGCCATCGAAAGCAAAGCAGGGCCCTCGCTCATCAGGCTGGTACAGGTAAACACATTCATCCCCAGCCACAATGAACTGGGAATCCTGGGACGGATCTGCCAGGGATGAGCAGCACAGGGCGCAGCCATGGGTATCCAGCTCTACTTTCGGATACTCCTTGTTAGACAGAGTGTAGCACTAAGCAACAGAAAACAGGAACACAACCAATTTGTTCAGAACTTGTTGGATCAACTGGCAGATACATGGTGTCTGCAGTACTTTAGGGGAATGCCGACTTACAAAGACTTTTTCCAAAGTGGCAACAAACAAATGTGTAACTTTTGCCATTTGGCGGAAGGCCAGGCCTGTGACGGGGCAGCTCCCCTCATGCAGAGTCAGAGTTTTACTGTGACGGTCTCTGGTGATGTCCCCTTTGGTTAAAACCACGCTGCCATCTGTGAAGCCTGCCAAGAAACACTGTTACTGAGCGGAGAGAGTGGGGCACGTGACTTCCACAAGTTAAAGGCAGAGGGAGAGCTGTCTCACCTATAGCCATGAAGTTCAGGTTCTCATGTACACTGAGACAAGACACTTCAGCTGGTTTATTGCCAGGAACTGCAGGAAAGATTCTGGTGCAGAGTGGATTCCCACTGTCTCTCTTGTCAAGGTTCCAGACCTTCACCTGAAAAATAAGACATTATTAGCCTAGTGGGCTCTCATTCTGTACCTACGCTACACATCTGTGGGTCCACTAAGGAAAATACTAGCTCATTTTTGTATACTGGCAAAGAAGTGTATAACAGTTACAATATGGTATCTGAACTATATTGTAACTGAGAAACCATCCAAGTTATTGTTATGATTGTAAAAGGTCACACCTACCAGAGGATTAATGCCATGTTCATCCTGTCCCACTGATACCAGGATACTGTGCTGTTTCAGCTGGAACAAGTGAGTCACCCGCAGCTTGTATGCCTGGAATGACGTCAACTGCAGAGAGCGTGTCATCAGCCAGATCTGTCCTTCCATATGTGATATTATAGAGTTAAGAATTTTTATGCCAAGATATGTTAGGAGAGAACTAATCAAAGTGTTAGAAGTTAACTGATTTATTGAGACATCTTTAATAGTGGCTAACATTCCAGTCTTTCAGAACTCTTACTAAACCCTTTAGTAACAGGTGACCTACATCCTCCTGGGATATTCCTACACTACTCACAAAACGTTTGGCATATTTAGCTTTCAGTTGAACTAGATAATAATGCCTCGTGCTGTTCACAAGTCGACTTATTGTCTGCTGGTGTGTAACGTCCCTCGGCCCTCAGGTCATTGAGATTGTGGGATCCAGTTAGGAGCCCTAACACTTTGACTCAGCTGATCCCAGAGCAGTTGTATAGGATTCAAGTCTGGAGAAAGTGCGGACCCCGCCATTCAAGGTACCCAGTCTCTAGCAGCCTTTCCCTATTTTTGTGACCTCAAAAAGCTGGAGAATTGCTGTTCAATGCTAAGTATTACAAATCTTCATTGAAATTGACATTCAGTTCTGGGATTTAATCCAAGTAAAGTAAGTTTTGTTCACCCATCACCAGGCCAAGTCTATTTTTTACCTAAAAGAAGGAATTTACAGCTCAGCAGGGGAGCATCGTGTGGAAAGAAAGACTGCATCACAAACCAATTCACTCATTCTCCCTGTAGCAACAATACACATCAGCAGACTGGCTCCTATTAGCCGGCCGGACTGTTCCGTTGTTAGCCTGCACCATTCAGTCAGAAAATTATAACCCCGACTGCCTGTTAAATTAACTACAACCGATTTCTGTGACTGATGTCAATGTATTTCTAAGGTCTGCCAAACTTAGCACTGGAGTAGCATCGTCTGGCTAAACAAGGATATCTCCCAGAACAACATGTCCCCGGCCGGAGTCACTCGCCGATATTCCTTTAGGAAGAATAAAGGTTTTCCCGTTATCTGCAGGATCCTTCACCGTGTCCTTATCAAAGAAGACAAATTTTCTCCACTGTAGAAATGCTGCCATTATCGTAAGGTTAGCCAGTGACCGCAGAACTTCATCATGTGATGGCAGTCACGTGACATGACCTTTCTTTTTCTTCTTCTTCTTCTTTAGATTTTAACGGCAGCTTGCATCCATTATTGTTGCACTACTGCCATCTACTGAATCCTAATGTCTATACCTCAAATTCTCATAATGAGCGCAGTATTTTTTAGAAAACAAAAAATCTTCTTTTTCCCCTCATTACTACTTAAGTGATCAACCACATTCTCAAATTTCAATTCTCTATTAAAACGTAATTCCATTTTTAATAATCTTCTTTGATTTGCATATTTTCTACAACTAATAAAGACATGTTGCATTGTTTCTACAGTATCACACCAACTACAGAAACCAGTAAGATGTTTCCCCATCTTAAAAAGAGTTCCATTTAAAAGACTGTGACCAGTTCTTATTCAGTTTATAATTATCTCCTCCCTCCTGTTTATTCCTCTAATTCTTGCTACATCAACTGTTTTTTGTATCCTATATAAATGTCTTCCTTTTATTACATTATCCCACCTATTTTTCCATATCTTCTTGCTTTCTCTCCAAACTATATTTTTTCCTTCAGATTTAGATAACTTTATTGGCATATCAATATCTTCTTTTTTAATAGCCTCCTTAGCCAACCTATCTGCTCTTTCATTCCCCAAAATACCTACATGAGCAGGAGTCCAAAATAATATTAATTTTTTTATTTTGTTCACAAAGTCTATGATGAACAGCCATAACCTCATATAATATATTTTGATGATTATTTGTACTTCCCTTTTCAATACTCAACAATGCAGATAATGAGTCACTACAAACTATTATTTTATTTATATTATTATCTTCCACCCATTCTAAAGCTAATAATATAGCACATAATTCTACTGTATATACACTCAGATAATTAGATGTTCTTTTTGAAATATTAATTTTTAATTCAGAAATCACTACTGCTATGCTAGTTACTTCACTTTTTGGGTCTTTCGAACCATCAGTATAAATTTGCAAATAATCATTATATTTGTTCTGCATTTGATTATAAAATTCTTGGCAGATATCGATTATATTTCTTTTCTTAATATTTGATAATGATCTGTCTACATTAATATACTTCCATGTCCATGTTGGTCTCAAAGGCCACAATACTGTTGGGCTAAAATCTTTGTCATATACATTAAATGTTTTTGCTCTGTCATTCCCAACCCATCCAAAACTATTAATTTGTTCCTTTTCTCTTTCCCAACAATTTTCTAATACTTTCTTAACTGGATGATCTTCATTATGTCCTTTTAAATTTATCCAATAATTAAACATTATCTGTTGTCTTCTGATACATAGTGGCACTTCTCCTGCTTCTATTTGTAAAGCACATACCTTTTAAATTTATCCAATAATTAACCATTATCTGTTGTCTTCTGGGACATAGTGGCATTTCTCCTGCTTCTATTTGTAAACAAATTCTCAGTGCTCTAGCTTGAATAATATCTAGTTTGTTTGTTTTTTTTTATCTAGTTTTAGTTGCTGAACCAAACACCACACTCCTATAATCTATTCTTGACCGAATTAGTGACACATAAATATTTTTAAGTGATTCAAAACTTGCACCCCATGTCAACCCTGTTAAACACCTCATAATGTTAACAACCTTTTTACTTTTCTCCATAATATGTTCTATGTGATTTTCTCAAGTTAATCTCTTATCAAAAACTACTCCCAAAAAACGAAAACAATCAACCCGTTCTAACTCTTTCCCATATAAATACATTTTATCAACCCCAATTTTTTTATTTGTAAAAAACATTAATTTTGTCTTCTCAATTGAAAATTTAAAACCCGACTCTATCCACCACTTACCCACTTTATCTATGCCTTCTTGAAGTTTTAAAATAAGATGTTCTACATTTCTTCCCTTTTTCCTTAATAATGCGCCATCATCAGCAAAAAGTGACTTGCCAAAACTAATTGATAATTCTTTAAAAATATCATTAATCATAACTGAGAATAATGTTGGACTTACCACACTTCCTTGAGGAGTTCCATTTTCTATTTTACATGATTGTGAAACATGAGATCCTATTTTGACTTGAATAGTTCTGTCAGATAAAAAGTCCCATAACCAATTAAACATATTACCTCCTACACCTATCTGATGTAATTTAATCATTAGCCCTTCTCTCCATAGCCTGTCGTATGCTTTTTCTACATCAAAAAACACAGCGACAACAGTTTCCTTGTTATTCTGAGCTTTTCTAATATCATCTTCTAAGCATAAAACAGGATCTATTGCTCCTCTCCCGAAAGCCACTCTGATAAGGAGCAATTATATTTCTTGACTCCAGATATTGCATTAATCTCTCATTAAAGCGACATTAAAGCAATCGGTCTGTAGTTTCCAGAATTACTATGATCTTTTCCAGGTTTCTTTATTGGAATACACCATAAAGAGGGAGCTTTAAAATCAACACTTGTTTATATTAGTCAAGAAAATCTGTTGGGTTATAAGCCACCACATAAATTATTACTATTCCAGAGTATTATATGTTTTTCTTTTAGACAGAAATTTATCAAAATACCATGTTAAATTAAAAAAAAGGAACCAAAATGCGGACAGCGTTTCACCAGGAGGCCTAGAGTGGGGAGCCCCGCCCCCTCGCTCCTCAGACAGAGTTTGGGGAAGAAGACGGCGGTCGCTCTTTCATTCGTTCACAGAAGTGTTTCATTGTTTCAGGCACTCCACTCAGAAGAAAGGAGAAGCGGAGTCATCAAAAAAATGTTGTTACAACTGTTTCAACTCAGCTGAGACGTGTAACAATGGCTTCTTTCCATTTAAAAGGCAGTCTCCCCTCTTTCCAAATCTTATTATACAAAATTAATAATTTATTTAAAATGTCATCACTCACATGTCTTAGCATAACACACTTCATCTTTACCTGGTGCACTTATTCCTAGTTCTACCCAAAGCTCTTTTCAGTTCTCCAATAGAGAAGGGACAATTCATCAGATCATCAGTTTTACTTTCCTTTCTTCTTAAACTTTCCACATTTTCCCTTCTCTCTCTCCCCAGTATTTCATTTACTGATAAATTTTTCCCACTATGAATCTCCACAAAAGTGCTTACTAAAATATTAGCCTTTTCCCTGTTATTTACTGCTACTATATTGTTTTTATTAAGTATTGGATAACTCCAATCTCTTCTATACCCCCCCACCCCCCCAATTTTTTTGATCATTCCCCAAACGTCCCCTAAATTTGTACTACTACCAATTTTGTCACAGAAATTTCCCCAATATAGTCTTTTTGCTCTTCTTATTGTTCTTCTTACTTTAGCCTGTGATTTCTTATATTCCTTCTTCTTCTTTTTTATTAGAAGAAGAAGAAGTAAGTTGCTTGGCGGTAGGCAAGCTACTTACTGATGTGCATTACCGCCATCTACTGGAATCTACAAATCAAGTGGCGCGAATGCAGGCAACCAGGTGTGCTACGTTCACAGATAAGTTAGCTCGACTCCAACAAGTAGAAGCCATGAATAAACTGACAAAAACAACTTGGGAAAACATCTTCATCCGCTCAGTTCAATACTTCACATTCTCACTTCCGATGTACATCACATGTATATCACAGCACTTCGAATGATTAAGTGACGTAGTTGCAAAGTTGACCCTTTGCAACGCAGTACACCCAAGTACCCAATAGTACCCAAGTACTATTGGGTATGAATAGTACTTCATACCCAAGTATGAAGTACTATTCATACTTGGGTATCCCCTTTGTCATAAATGCTGTGTTAACCAAAACAATGTAATATATTATCTGGGTAATGGCTCAAGGCTTCGTGCTGACTTCTAAGTGTCAAGTAAATGCAAATCAGTCTGAATAGAATAACAATACTAATGCGAGTGTATTGATAATTATAAGGAAAAAAGATCTGTCTTAGCACCCTCATTAAAATGCTTAGCTCCCCCTTAGCACATGCAGAAAAAAATGCTGGAGCAGGTACTGCCCATCACTAAGTTTTACATCAAACCATAGACCTAGGTACCTTGTGATATTTACCTGCTTCAGTTTTTGTCCATATAATCTAAGATCAACTGTAGGATTATCCCTTTTTCTTGAATAACATATCACGTGTGTCTTCTCAACAAACAAATGAAACTCCCATTCATGTGACCATCTTTTAACCCCACCAATTGCTGATTGCATTCTATTTTTAAGATTACTAATAATACCAGTCCTCTCACCCATAATGCCCGATCAGCCCCAATCGGTAAAGCATTTAATGCTTTAAGCATAATGCTTTACTGAGTCTAAAATCTATATTATTCAAAATATCATTAATCATTATATTAAAAAGCAATGGGCTACATACACCTCATTGCTGTGTTCCATTTTATATAGCATAAATATCTTAACAATTTAACCCAACTCTTACTTCTACTTCTACTTTTAAATTAATCCTTTATCCAATTAAACATTTTACCATTTGTTCCCATGTTATCCATCTTAATTAATAAACCCTCCTTCCAAAGCATATCATACACTTTTTTAATATCAAAAATGTAATTAAAATAACTTCTTTATTTACTTGAGCCTTTCTTATTACATTTTCCATATAAACAATTGGATCCACAGTTGTCTGTCCACTCCTAAAACCACTCTGATGGGGAGAAAGATAATCTCTGTTTTTCTATTTCATTTATTAATCTCTTGGTTACTATCCTCTCTATCAATTTCCATAAATTAGATGTAAGAGTCGTTGGCCTATAATTTTTAACCTCTACTATTTTCCTTGCCTGGCTTTACTATTGGTGCAACTATGTTTAGACTTTAACTTATTTGAACATTTCCCATGCTCATGCTCCCCTCCACACTTAGCACACCTGACCTTAGCTCTGCAAGCAGCAGCAATATGTCCAAACCTTTGACATTTCTAGCATCTGGTTCGTGGAGGAATGTATTGCCTTACTGTACAACTGACATACCCAATCATCATGCTGAACTAACATAAATGACTTACTAGGACTTTTAACCCCTTCTCTTATAACAGGCAAGCGTTTAACTTTAATCACCCGAGCCCCTCTTATATTACCTTTAATCTCTTTCTCAGTCAGATCAGTTGCTACTCCAGATATTACACCCAGTAATTTTCCTCTCTCCTGCCATATTTGATTGTTTTTTCCAATAATGTTTTGCATCTCGTTATTCTTTGCACCTGGTCTCTGTCTCTACATACCACCATCAGATTACCATCTCTTAACGTTTTGACCGCTTGCACTTTACCTACTATTTTATTGCCTGTCTTATTTTTAAAGGATTCAAAGCACATGGGGTCTGGAATCTAAGAATCACTTTAATTTCATTTCTTTTATTCGCCTCTTTTCTTTCTTCATTTGATTCAATTCCTTTGCTTTTCTTATTTCCTTGATTCACCGTTTGACGGTCTCCTACTTTTGTACTTCTTTTACAATAATTACTATTCATACTACAATTATCTGAATCATCTAATTCTTTACATTCTTCCATCTCACTTTCTTGTCTGATTTAATATAATTAAATCCAAATTACACCTCCGTCACTTGTAACTTTAACCAACAAGCGCTTCCAGGAAATTCCTCACCATGTGACAATAGTCTTAGGGAAGAATCTCGCAAGAATCTCCAAGTACACCTCAAGTACACTTCGCTGCAGCAAACAGAAAGGGGCGGGGTCGGACCACTGTCAGTCTGATACCTTATATAGAAATGGGACTACTGCATTCCGGAAATGAATGCAGTAGTGTATGATGTGTATGATGATAATGGCCACATGTCAATCAGTTTACTAATGTGTCTGCATTCTAATCTTCTTGTTTCATCCTTTACAAAGTA
>CAEFZY010070445.1:0-11990 GCA_903066815.1 Brachyrhaphis roseni
TTTTGGACCATTTTTTATTTCACACATTTTACAACTGCGGTGTACGAAATTCTCCTCGTGAATGATGTTGAGTCAAACCTCAAATTGGAATTGGAATTGAAATTTGATTAATCTGTTGACTGCTTCTGTTTGGAATTCAGATTAGCGGGGTGCACCCAACAGATTTAGATTGAGAACTAGCACTTGGCCAAGTCTTATTGTTATTATTTTATGTATTTTATTGTGTGTAATTTTATTTTCATGATTGTGTGTCTTGTACAACTGTTTGTCACTAAAGCCAGTTGTTTTTTATATCATCCAACTGCTTTTGTGTGTCATTTAAACACCCTAACTTGCTCCAATAGCCGAACCTATTGGCCCATTCATCTGAAATATACAATTACCTTCACTACTGTGTTACATGAGCATCAAGACTTGCTGTGTGAAAGCTGTGGCTCCTGATGTATGTGTGTCATGTGACCACTTTGTTTCTGTCCTCCAACAGCAATATTAACCACAACCCAAAATATGTAGCCTGGTGCTCCTTTAGTTTTTCTGCGTAAAGTTGTTGTTGATTTAAGATGCTACATCTTCCAACCACCACAAGAGGGTTCTGCATCAACACCAGCAGCTTGTCAACAACATACATTCCTTTGGCCTCAAGATACCATTACCAAGAATCTTTGGCACACAACAGTTTGTAGCTATAATGAATGTCCTCCAGTCAGAAAAGCTGTTCAGTGCCAACTTCTTTAAAGCAAAGAATGAAATTTGAAGTGGTTGAAACATTCTCAAAGAATAGTTTGTCTTGCATATTATTTTAGCCCTCAAACAACAAACCTTAAAGTCTAAAAAACATGACAAATTAACTGGTTGTTGAGCCGTCTGCTGGTCCTGCCAGTGGAAGCTGTGGGACATTCACTGGGAGCTGCTAATGAGACACTCCTTGTACCTTGCTGTGATGGAGTATGACAGTGGTTCATTAAATTGTTGTCGTGGCGATGCCTGCTCATAAATGTGAGTCAGACTAGGGGGCAAACTCATTAAACTGCAAAGTTGTCTTTCATCAATTGACTAGCGGTTCGATATGAAAGCCTTTTCTAAACTGTTTGTGCTTCAGCCCCAGATGACATGAGGAACATGGTAGCCAATAGCTGGATGCTTGGGATTTATTATTCTATTCATCAACTTCATTAACATAAATTTCTGACAGGTGCTGCAACATGAACATATAAACCTGGGATTAGCTAATGGGACTGAGTTTTACTGTGTTTTAATTCTGAGGCCAAAGTAATCAGTGCAGTCGGTCCAATGAAGTAATAATACATCAGGCCTTCTAATATGCTGTTTAACTTCACTGCTTTCAAACTCAACAGAAGACTGTTTGTTTGGAATAAACAGTGCGTTTTACCTTTGTTAAAATACCAGATTTTTATTGACTAATTGTGGAGATTTTAATGCGTTAGAAATTTAACGCAATTATTTTGAGTGGAACTTTTGTATTTGTGTTTCTGGTATGACCGTAAATTTGACACTGGTAACATCCTGAAAGCACAATAGCAAGTCCACTTTTATTGGCCAACAGTGGGTTAATTTCTGCCTCAAAAAAACAAATTCATAGGACACTGGAAAAGACTATTGTTGTGCTAAAAGGAGTTAGCCTATCAGCGAAGCTATTCAAGCCTAAAATCCATGAATGATCAAGGATTCCTGAAACACTGGAAAGCTGAATGGGGGAAATAGCACTTTGCACCGATCTGATGGTTAAATAGTCAAAAAACAGAATAAAAACTAATATCTGTGTTGTTGAGTTCATGTGTCTATTCAATAATTTTGTGGCAAAAAGGGTTTTTGAATTGAGAATGTTGCATATTTTGTCGATGTATGGTTTTCAATTAAAATGCTATTCATTAATTACAGACCCTGCAATGAACCTGATTAAAAACTTTAATCAAGTTCCAACACTATTTTAAACCCATCTTTACAGAGTCCAAGGCACAGCACCTCTAACCACTGTGCTAGACGTCAAGCTAGCAATCCTAAATGATAGCAAGGCCAAGAAGAAGCACCACAAGAAGCTAGAGAAAATATGGAGGACTCAAAAAGTAAATAAAGAAGTTATGGAGAGTCAAATCTGCAGTGGATTTTACTAAACTTCAAACTATAACCCCACAAATTGAGGGAGTGGCTACAGAAGATCTGAGATGTCTGCTCAGATGAGTGCAGTCCTAAACGTTGTTCCAATGAATCCTCAGACCATCAGATCTATGGCTGAGGGGTTTTTAATCACTTTGACCTGTACCTAATACATTTGTTGTCCACTTAATTTATTTAGGGTATGGTCACATTAAAGAAGGAAAAAGTTTTAAATCTCTGTCAATGTCTTATTTTTCTATACAAAAAAATCTTATTTTAACAGGGTGTGTATTAACAGGGAACAGAACCACCTTGGATCAATTGACGGCTCTTCACCTCCTACCCAGTTACGTCAAACATGACATGCTAAGCACTGGGTGTTATTTCACTACTTCATGTCATATCACATTATGTATTATCACACAGTCACAGCCTGCCTTTTATTTTTACCCCACTGGTGTGTCAGGGAACAAGTGTAAAATGCCTCCAAAGTGTTTATAGACATTGTTGGAAGAGATCTCATTGTTCCATTCAGACCCATCAATTTAAAAAGTCAGTCTGAAAGAAGTGTTTTAACTGTTTCCCCCCCCACACTTGCAGTTAGTTCACACTTTACAAGTGGTACAAATTATAGAACCTTACTGTCTATACTCTATGATAATGTGAGCATTTCAAGAAACGTGGCAAAATGTTTATGTACAAAGCTCCCCATGAACAGATGTGCCTCAGTCTGCCTAAAAACAAAATGGTTTGATTCAAATTCTAAGAACAACACAACTACAGCTGGAGCTTTTTCCATAAAGGTTTGGCAAAGACAAGAGTTGATGGAAAGGGCGTTAGATCGGCAAATGTAGCTCCTCAACTTTGAGTGTTTGGTTTACATAAATGGTTTATCTCCAACCTCGGACTCACTGCAAGTGTTTGGAACCATAGCTGCATATGTTGACTGAAGCCAGAGTGATGTATGGGAAACAGATCCAACCATTTAAGCTCTATTAAAGTAGCTGGATGGATACTTCAAGGGATGTTTTACTAAAGTCCATAAAAGGCCAGATTATTCTAATAAAGCAGGAGATGTAGAGCAGTGTCCACTGCTCCTGGCCTTCAGGGTCCTGCACATTTTTTAAGATATTTCCTATAAACAACTGATTCAAATAACTGAACTTTGTCCTCAGCATGTTGCCAAGGTCAATAAAATCCTCCTAATGAGACATTTATTAATATCTGGTGTTTTAAGACAGTGAAGGTCTCAAACATGCAGGAGAGCTGCCCCTAAGCAACATGACGAGGGGAAAAAAACCATTTGCTGCTGGATTTTCTTTTTTGTTTGCTTAAAACATGAAACTGATATTTATGTGATATCTGTAAACCTATCCAGCATGTTTGAAAGAAGTTGTTCCAATTAAAACCTTGACTGTGAGACCACATCAGGTAATATTTATATCAATAGATCAGCTTACCAGATGACGCGTTTGGCTTTAAAACTCCTATTTTATGTTTGAAGGCGGCTAAATCAGCAATCCTCACACTGTGAAGGATTACGTTTTTGATTCATCATTAATATTTACACATACTCAGGCGCATTCAGAGCACACTGTCAGCAAACAGCATTTTGATTGGCTACATTTCTCTTGACAAAGTCCTTAATTTCCCACATTACAAATGGATGCTAACAGGTTTGAGAAATAGTTGGGCTCCTGGCCCCGTTTGCTCTCCACCAGGACAGCCAGCGCTCACAAGGCAACGTTTTAGCTACTGTACAACTGTTTGTGCCAACCGTCAACCTCGGCAGATTAATGTCGCATACAAAACACTTAGACATGATTTACAAATATTAATCTGTACTGTATCAAACACGCTTCATCCATTTAACTGATAAAGAGGCAGAATTAAGCTTTACATCATGTTATAAAGTTATTCTCTCGTCAAAAACAAACCTGGTGTGTTGCCTTAATTCATTCACGTATGAGAAAGCCTTTAATCTCCATGGAAATCATTCAGCTGTGATAAACGACTGGGTGGACCTAGATCCACCTTCGAGGACAAAGCTCCTCCTCAAGCTGCAGGTCCAATCCTTCTCCTTCCTTCTCACAGAGCACTCCTCCCCTGCGTCTCCCCCACTCGGCTCCTACAGACTAGCCAGAAGCAATTAGCAAACACCTGGTGGAACTGCTGAGCCACTTCTCAGAAGAAGGCTGGTAAAACCATTCTTAAGGGATTAATAGAGGACCCATGTTGAAGGCAGAGCTTCAGAAAGAGCAGGAGCTTCTTAGAGAGACAGAGTCCCAAGTTTAAAGCGTTAAATTACAAAGTAAAATTTCTTTTAAGTTATGTTTGATATATGCAGCATTTATGTCTACTAAGGGGAACATAGTTACGTCATTTTGCTGTAAAATGACACTATGTGGTTGGAAAATACATAATACTGCAATTTTAATTATTTGAAAAACATACAATAGAATATTCAGGACATTTTTTTAAATTCTGTCACCCACAGTTGAGGTGCACCTTTGATCAAAAAGTACAAACCTTTTTATTCTTTACATGTGGGAAACTTGGAAAAAAAACTATCAGTACCAACATCAAATACTTAAATTCTGTTGTATTAATCTAAACTGTGTTGAAGAACAGCAACCCAGTTGATGCAAACTCCTACAAATACAAATAATCTCATACTGCATAAGGTGACCTGGGACAGATTACGCTTTTCCTTATCAGTCCTGCTGCTCAATGACATTTAAAACTAATATTGACCTCAGTCACAGTTGTGGCTCCACTCATATTAAAAGGAAGTGGATTGCTTTTAAAATATCTAATTTGCACACATACGCTGTCTTGCATGAGTGTGCAGAAAACAGCGACTGCATGGCAGAAAAGGTTTTGGATATATTTACATCTGATTGTGCTCGCTCTTGTTCAAACAGTGCTATGCCGTAATGCCACATTAATGAAAGTCACAATGGAGTCAAATGCATGTGGATAAAACCACACAGCACTTCAGCTGTAGTCATAGCGATATCAAGGAGCCCTGCACTGGCAGACTAATAGCTCCTAAAACGGGTGTGTGTGCGTCTGGATACATGTGCATTATCGGAAGCAACACATAATGCTGGTGCCACCTAGTGCTTTTAGACATCATTCCTAAAGCCAGAAGTTCAAAATGTTTGCTTAGGAAAAGAAACTTCTTGCATTACACATGCATTTCCTTTACAATATCATCCTAATTCATCACTTTTCTCTTAACTGCCTGTCTTTCTACCTGTCCAGCACCTTCATATATGTTTAAAGGGCATTTCTGACTTTTCTCTTTCTGCTGAACTCTTCTAATTGGTGCATTTTGTCTGACATTGCAGCTTTCATAGTCACACTGTACGGTTATTGACATTGGCAGAACTTTAACTTCCTGTCAGTATGGTGTAATATTTATAATGATGACTGCAATCCATAGACAAATCATTTTTCCCCCATACAAGCGCGAGTAAGCACTCTTGCATGCTGCAAAACATCTGTTTTGTCTCCAGATTTCCTCCTTCATCTGCCCTCCAGAGTCAAAAACCAGCAATTTATTGCAAATGAGGAAAGTCAATGTGAAACTCGTTGCATCTGGAAACACAAAAACAAACTCCAGGACATAAACATTGCTTTAATTTCTTCTCCCCATCTTCAAAACTAGGAAAAAAGGGAAACATTTATTTTTTCTAAATGTCTCTGTGCATTGGGGATATTCCAATCAGATTTTTTTTTTTTTTTTGTCAGCAAAACATTGCTAAATCATTCATAGGCTAGTGCCAAAATCCAAGCAAATTTTTAAATGTCACAAAAAAAAGCTAATTAGACATGTTTCTATCTACTAGTTTGGAGAGCATCAAGCAGGCTATGCTAAGAGTATTATTATCAAATGTTACTGTTACATATGGCTGTAAGAAACAGGAAGTAAACTAGCATGAGCCACACATCCTAGAAAAAAGGAGAAAAGTTTTCAGGAATAGATTGCTATCAAGCAAGTTGTAATTGTCCTGTCATGTCAACTGGTATTTACAGTGTTACATATTTCCAGAAAGACGCCAACAGCAGAAACAGCTGATAAGTCATTTGAGGTAAACATTATCTGGTAAATGTGCTTTGCCGAAAAGTAATTTATCTTTTTATCGCATTAATCTTTTTACAAAAAGTCAAAATCCACCTCAAGTGAGTACAACCTTTTTTGTGAAACTGAGCTACTTGAGGATTATAATTTTTCTATTTCCATTAACCTTTTCTTATGATATTCTGATCTGCTCTCCATTTAACTGCATACTTGCAGCACCGGTCACATGTGCAGGTTACAGCTGCTTCTCTTTATTCACACTGTTTCCATTTATGCCAAGCTAATCACTACAATGTGCTACTTCCTGTTACTAGAGTCCAAATTAAACTCTCACTACAGCAGTTGTTACGAACATTAGAACAGACACTGATGGTACAGTTAGTCTCTATTATTTTAGCTCATAATTTTGAATGGCAGAATTGACTTAAGCATTGACTTAATAGGCAGAAGTGTCTTATTATAGATATCAGTGTGTATTTATCTGAATAAATAAGTTCATACATTAAAAAATCTATTCTAAAATCATTTGTGTTATTAAAAATTACTACCAGTTGTTTAGGTGAACAATTAATGCTTTATGTTAGTTTTCATTAGAAAATACTAACGGTAAATTCTACGTCTGGTTCCAAACTTACCGTTGTCCGTTTTTTACTAGAAAACAAAAGTCCATGTGGAAATGTAATCAAAAAATGTCCTTTATGCTGAACTATCTGGCAGGAACACCATAAGTTGAGTCGTCTGACAGTTTATACTGATGAATTTTATATATTATTGCTTATTGTGCTAAAATGTTACTTTAGTGAGCTTACTGGATGTTTTGGTGTAAACATGACTCAATATGTTGAGTCTATTTTGCCATTTCAGTTTTCACCACATGTTCAGTTAAACAAGCAGCATCTAGTCTCCAGGGTCTTCTTTTGGTTTAACTTGGTGTTGTCAACTTCCTTGTGGAAATCATATTAAACTTAAACCTGATTTAAAGCCGTTTTGTTGTTCCAGCAGCAGCAGAAGGTGTTGGAATTACACATTTTAGGACTTTTAACTCCAAGACTGGAATGGAAGAGGAAGTGTTGTGTGCTATGTACTAGTTCTGAAAGTTTGATACATTTTCTGTGCACTAAGGCGATATTGCAGCAGTAGCACACAGCTGAGAAGTACACAGTTATGCTTTTTTTTTTTTCTTTTTTTTTTTTTACAGTAGGCTGGTTGAAATTCAGATGAGGAACGGTTTCTGCTCCAGAGTTGTGTGTCCACATACAAAATGACCAACAAGGTCATCCACACCAGGACTCAGTAAAACGTTGGCAGCATACTTACAGTAACAGGTTCCACGGAGAGGGTTACCAAGGTATCGGTTCTCTGAGTCGCATCTGCAGCAACACAAAGGCAGGAGGAAGATCAAAGGAAAGAAAGCGCAGCAGGATTAGCATTCAGCAATGCTAAGTTCTACTAAAGCTTTTTCTGTAAAGGTATGTGTGGTAGTGTGTCAGCTGGGTGTTTTGTCTTCCTCGACCTGATTGTTAGGTAATTTCCCCTCGGCAGGCCCATCTAGCAAAAGCCACTCCATTTCCCCCCCCAAAAGATTCCCACATTTAGACACCAAATACAGATGTACACAGGTTTTAATGAGGAAATCTCTCACATGTCTTGGTGGGTTGTCATGCATTTGAATGCTAAAGTTTCAAAAAATGGAGATGAAAAAGAGGCTGTTCTTTCATGAATGTGAATAAAGGAGTTTTGATTCCTAGAATTGATTCCAGTGGGGGATCATCAATAAGGAAAAACAACAAATTCAAAATCCATATCTATTGTTATCAACACATAAGTAATTCACCACAAAAACAAACTCCTGGACATAAACACTGCTTTAATTTCCTCTCTCCTCATCTTCAAAACTAAAATATTTTTTACAAATATCTCTCCTGCAGGGATGGTACAGTCATCTTTTTACATCAAGTATTGTCGTTCTCCTACTTACCTTTTTTTTTTTTTATCAAAGACCTTATTATGTAACAGAACCTGATTTTAATAAAAAAAGATCTTTGGTCCAGTAGGAGTTAGACTGGCCGCATAAACACAGCAAAAGTCATAGAAAAACTCACATCTTCTTCATGCTGACAACGCTTTTAAACATTGCAGTTTGCTAAACAGATAGGTTTGTCATGAAGTGGTGTGGTGAGGTGGTGAGGCAGACACCGGAGACCCAGGTAAGATTCGGAATGATGATTTAATGGATGAATAAACAGGTATACAGTCCAAAAACCAGGGCAGCACTGCTGAGCGGAAACACAGAGGCTCATCACAGGTAGCGCGAGGCAAACGAATGGACACAGACTGGCGAACATCAGACGAGGACCCGACAAGGAACACAGGACACAGGTGACACTAAATACACGAGGGGTAATCAAGGAACGAGACACACACGGGAACAATCAAGGGGAGACAGGACAACACGGAGAGCACAGAGACACAGAACTCGAAATAAATACACAGAAAACTCGAAAATAAACACAGATCCTGACATTACCCCCCCTCCAAGGGGCGGCTACCAGACGCCCCAACACAAGTCCAAGATAAACAAAACAACCAGGGTGGATGGAGGGAAGACGGAAGGAGGGCTAGAGTCCAGAAACAAAACAAAAAACTACCCACACTGTGTGGGCGGAAACACGGGAGGCGGCCATCGTGGGAGGTCAGCAGGGCGTCCCCGGCGAAGGTGGAGGGAACCACGGGGAGAGTCCGGGGGCCGTCCTCGGGACCCATGGGGAGAGTCCGGGGGCCGTCCTCGGCGCAGGAGGCGGGACCCATGGGGAGAGTCCGGGGGCCGTCCTCGGAGCAGGAGGCGAGTCTCTGAGGCCGCACGGTGGCGGCGACGAGGAGGAGTCTCTGTGGCCGCACGGTGGCGGCGACGAGGAGGAGTCTCTGGGGTCGCGACGAGGAGGCGGCGACGAGGAGGCGTCCCGGGGGCCGCCTGGAGGCGGCGACGAAGAATCTCGGGGGCTGCCAGGAAGGCGGCGCAGAGGGACACTGAGAGGCTGGGTCACGGGAGGAGGAGCACTAAGAGGCTGGGACTCGGGAGGAGGAGCACTAAGAGGCGGGGTCTCGGGAGGAGACTCGGGAACCACACTAAGGGGCGGAGATTCTGGGACCACAGACTCTGGGACCACAGACTCTGTGACCACACTATGGGGCGGAGACTCTGGGACCACACTAAGGGGAGGAGACTCTGGGACACTACAGGGAGGGGACTCAGACAGGACTCTTGGGAGACACTAGGAGGCTCTGAAGGGGCACTAGGGGACACACTGGGAGGCTCTGGGGACACACTAAGAGACAACGAGGGGACACCAGGAGAATCGGAGAAGACACTGGGGACACTAGGAAGCTCGGGGGAGACACTGGGAAGCAACGAGGGGACACTAGGAGGCTTGGCAGGGGCTCTAGGAAACAACAGGAATCTCGAGGAGGCAACGAGGACGCACTAGGAGACAACGAGGAGTCACTAGGAAACAACGAGAGAGCAGATAACCCACTGACTGGGGCAGAGAATCCCACTAGCCATGCAGCCTGACGGCCTGGAGCCAGACGGGCGGCCTGGAATCCCATCACCATGGGGATGGCGGCTGGTGCAGGCTTGGGAGCGGCGGACAATGTGGGCTCGGGTGCGCCAGCTGTTGCGCCGGCTGTAGCGCCGGCTGTAGCGGGCTCGGGTTCAGCTGGAGGTGTTGGAGGAGGGCTCGGAGGTGGCGGAGGGCTCAGAGACGCTGGAGGCCCGGACGCCGGAGGGACAGGAGGCGCTGGAGCTGGCTCTGCTCCCGCAGAGACGACGAGAGAAGCTGGGCACGGAGGCGGCGCCGGCCTCGGAGACGCTGGTACCGGAGCTGTGGCTGGAGGTGATGTTGGACCGGGCCGGGGAGGTGGAGTGTTGCCAGCCATGACGGCCAGCCTGGTCTCACGCTCCCACTCCACCTCCTTCTGGAGCTCCACCAGCTCCGGTAGCAGAAAGCGTGGAACCCAATCGTCCAGCAGCCATCCGAGGCGAATGGCGATCCCCAGCCGTCGGCAGGCGGCTCTGGGGTTTGCCTTGGCCTCGACATACTCCTGTACAGTCTCGGTGAGTTCTTTTAGCTCCTCTGGGTTCATGATTGTTTGGCGTTCCTCAACGTTTGGCTTGTTCGGGTCCTACTGTCATGAAGTGGTGTGGTGAGGTGGTGAGGCAGACGCCGGAGACCCAGGTAAGATACGGAATGATGATTTAATGGATGAATAAACGGATAAACAGTCCAAAAACCAGGGCAGCACTGCTGAGCAGGAACACAGGGGCTCATCACAGGTAGCGCGAGGCAAACGAATGGACACAGACTGGCGAACATCAGACGAGGACCCGACAAGGAACACAGGACACAGGTGACACTAAATACACGAGGGGTAATCAGGGAACGAGACACACCTGGGAACAATCAAGGGGAAATAGGACAACACAGAGAGCACAGAGACACAGAACTCGGAATAAATACACAGAAAAACACAGATCCTAACAATATGTTTGATTGTTAGCCAAGACAATCAAACATATTGAATATGCCCAATTTTAGATGGGAGCGGTCCGACGTGCCACTAACACACCACACAGACAGGATCATCGTATGATTATCACAAGCGACAATCTTAGAACTCAGAACGTTCCACGAGAGTCATTAGGTGATGAAAAGGTTGGGGACCACTGCTGTAGACTGTGTCTCCAGAGGAATGAAGGTGAGAGATTTGCTGAAAGGAGGAAGTTGGATTGAAGGCTCAAAGTTTCTGCTTGAACCAGAAAAGGATTGGCCTTCCGATGATGTCGAAGTCACAATTGCCACTGAAGATGTTGAGATTAAATGAGATGTCACAGTAAACATAATCACTTAGGACTCTCCTAATGCTACAGATCAATGCCTTTTATACTTGTCAGATTGGAGTAAGCTTAGTGGCAGTTGCATGGTTTACTAAATGGAAAAAGGTTCTTTTGCAGTTGAAACAAAATAAAAAAGTTGGATACTCTTAAAATGAGTGCAGAGGAATAAGATATGATGGAGAGGACAAAAAACCAACAAATCAAACCTTGTCGGTTGAGGATCTTTCGGATGCTGAAATTTCCATTATTTTCTATAGTTGGAAGAAGAGATTGCTGCCTTATCAGTGGGAAAAGCTGTACCAAGACAAAGCTCTATTTGCAAACTAGATCCGCGTCGGTATGACAGACTTTTGAGAGTTGGAGGCCGCTTGAGTAAGTCAGCTTTCCCAGAAGATACAAAGCATCCACTCACCCTGTCAAAAGAACAGCACACCTCCACACTCATCTTAAGACACATGCATCAGCAAGTTGGTCACAGCGGCAGACATCATACGCTGTCAAGTCTGAAAAAAAGATTTATGAAACGATGACAAAGTCGATCATCGAACTGCGGCCTAGGGTGTCCAGGTGCCAAGTGCACACATGGACACCCTTATGCCTGAACATGGTGTTCGTTATGGACAATCCGTGACGAGCACAGAAGTCCAGCAACAGAACACCACTCGAGTTCAGATCGGTTCCTTCCAACCACGCCCCTCCAGGTCTCACTGTCATTGCCCACGTGAGCGTTGAAGTCGCCCAGCAGAACGAGGGAGTCCCCAGGAGGGGCACTCTCCAGTACCCCCTCTAAGGACTCCAAAAAGGGTGGGTAGTCTGAACTGCTGTTCGGCCCGTAAGCACAAACAACAGTCAGAACCCGTCCCCCCACCCGAAGGCGGAGGGAGGCTACCCTCT
>CAEFZY010070450.1:0-54085 GCA_903066815.1 Brachyrhaphis roseni
TTTGATGCTATAGTTTCTTCCTTCTTTCTTCCTTTCTTTCTTTCTTTCTTTCTTTCTTTCTTTCTTTCTTTCTTTCTCTCTTTCTTTCTCTCTTTCTTTCTCTCTTTCTTTCTTTTAAAGTTACACTTATTACTGAACTAAGGTCATTGTTTGCTTATATCTCTTTTGGTCTCATCATATTTAACATTCTGAATTTCCACTCAGGATGTTAGTCATCAGGAGGATATAAAATGTGTAAACCTTTATTCAACTTTTTATTTTGTGGTACACAGTAAATGCTAAAGTTCATTGTAAAAAGTAATCCAAAATAAGACTCTTATTAAAGTCACTGGGTTTAATCAATTGTTTGAAAGATTGAGAAAAGTTGAGAAAAAATGTTTAGCCAGCCATAGTATGTTATAATTCAACTTTAGGTCTTCTAATGTATCGCTTGTACTTTATTGGAGAAGGAAGAAAAAAAAAAAACAGACCGAACACGCAGTTTACTGGCTCCTCAGTATGTATTATATTCTTTTTCCCATTTTAAGTTGACTGCCTGTTATTTCTTTTTTAGGTTGAAAGAGACTTTGAGCGCGAATATGAAAAGCTCCAGAAGTAAGTAACAATTTTTTTTGTGCCATTGCTTTGGTGAAAGGGGGTTTCCTGCCCACCAAATCTGTCGTCTTTATATTTTTATCACTGTTAGTCTTCCTTTTTTCTGTATGAAATTTTTATTGGCTAAATATTTCCATTATATTGTCAAGTTTGTAAGCATTTCAAAACCAGTCAAACTTGACTGGTTTTGTGTTGTATACATGATGATGTACAAAAGTCTCTTTGATAATTTTACATAGTTTTAAAAATTATAATTTGTTAGAAGTCGCTATTTCAGTGTGTTTATGAAACTAAAGAGACAGAATATATAGCACTTAAAATCTCAAGATCACTGCATGTAGAAACTCCCCGAGGGCCCTGAAAAATGAGTGGGAGCACAGTTTTCCACTCAGGTTTTGTTGAGTAGGAGGGCCCTTTATCAGGAAGGTGTGGTACCAATAAACCTTATAGATGAGTCAGAGCAGCGGGCATGTGCAGACATTTAGGTTCTCCACCCTAGAGATCCATATCAACACATCACGGTGCATCAAACAAAACACTTTCTGACATTTGTCTTATCTGCATTTTGGCAAGCCATGCCTGCCTTGTGCAACTTTTGGAATGGTTATCAAATAAAAATTTTTTTTTAGCTTTTTTAATAATTATATTTTTTGATAAGTATATTTTATTAGTATTTGTGTTATGACATTTTTAGTAATGTTATACTACAAGTTTGATGGAAATATACATTTTAGAATGATTTGCTGTTAACAGAAAAATCAGCAAACCACTTGTTGAGAACACATGTACAACCGTATGTGTAGGCACATATATAATAAATTTGATAAACTGTAGTATAACTCTGGAACAATAGGTTTTGAACTTGATCTTTAATTTAGTCTTTCAAATCCAAAATATCTTCTTTTTGTTTACAGCCTGACATACGGCATATATGAATGTATAAATCACTTCCAGTCTGTTGCAGCAGCAGGTTGTACCTTATTTCAGGAAATATTGACAGCAAGGCTTTAAACAAAAGGCCATGCTCATCATAAGGGGCTCCAAAGATAACATTCCTCTGTCCCAAGCTATGTTGAGTGAGAGTTTAACTCCACCCACCGACTGGCTAACAAATGATGATGACAGTAACCATCCAATCCAGTAGGTCACCCTATTAGCACCTTCTGGAAAGAGAGTCGAGGCTTTCACCTGGTAGTCATCCAGAAAGGCTCGCTCACTGTCACCGAGTAGAGAGGACAGCAGTATTGTGGAGACGTTGTAATGTGCCTTTTGCATTTCTGACCTCGTGTTGATCTGTTTCCAGTTTAAAGAATAAATAAGATTTATTAGATGAGATTTTTCTGTTTTTCTTCTTCGCATTTAATAGAGTTGGATGCTTAAAGTTGTTGCATTTAAACAGATATATGATGAAAGCAGTATTTCTTAATGTTTATTGCAATGTCAGTAGCAATTTTCTTCTAGCAGGTAGAACTCAAAATACATGTAATTTATTAGCTGCTTGGAAGGATTAACCATGGTTTCTTGTTTTAATGCTTCTTGGTTGTACATTCAGATATTCTCAACAGGTGGTTAACCCCTGTTAAATTTTCACACAGGGCTGGAGTCGTTTGTTTTTTTAAATTTGTAATTGAATTCATTGTTTGTTTACTAAGGTTATTTTTCTCTGATATGGAAACTTGTTTGATGATCTGAGAGCACTTAAGTGTGACAACAAAGCAAATATAGAAGAAATCTGTAATCAGTCAAATACCCTCACACAACACTGAAAATAACTAAACATCTAAATAAATAATTAACAAATTGTAATGATTTTATAAGTTTTTTTTATCATTTATGATTATATTAAGCACGTGTTAATGTGGTGATTTACCTTTCTATGTAATTAACTATCAGCTGCTGGATATTTGAAGCTCTAAAATTATTTCCTCCGTTTTAAAGATCCAATTTCTCAAAGTTTTTGCATCTTTTCTCATGTTCTTACACCAGAAATCCAACATTTTAAGGTAACAGTTATGGCGTTATTCATTTTTATGATATAGTCCTATAAAAAGATGGAAGGACTGATGGAATTGAGCCCCTACATCATTGCATTTTTTTTGTCAAATCAAGAGAGGTGATATGATAGCTGTCTCTTGGGAGATCCTAAACCCCCTTTTTGCCTTAATTGATATAATGAATGGCATGTGTTTTCATCCTCACTAGTCTGGTAATTGCCTTTTTTAACAGCATCAGTGTAATATGTGGAGTGGAATGATTGAAGATGTTAATGTTTTAGAGCAGAAATGTAGTTTACAGTGCTAAAAAGATTCCCTGTACTGGTAATTAGCCAACAGATTTTATGTGGAGGCAATGAAATGTTTAATTTTTTTCTTGAACTATATTTTGTTTTAAATTAGTTTCATTTTCTATGTTTCATCTGTTTTGATTTATACATGAACAAGTGAAAAATAACTTATTTTCTACATAGATTTTTTTTCTGCACACTTGGTCCCAGATATATTTTTTTATTGCAGTAGATGAGGAGTTATCTGATAAACGTTCTCCTTCTTGCCCAACAGGCTTGAGGATCAGACAAAGAAGCTTCACAAAGACATGAAGAAAAGTACAGAGGCTGATTTAGGTGTGTTCTGGTAAAATACTTGTCTTATCTTTATATTTTCCATTCAGATTCATCCACTTGTTTGCCAACATACTGGATGTTACTTAGCAGGTTTTACCAGAATCGTAACATTCAAGTGGTCATTTTTCTCTTTTCTTTTTTTTACTGTGGTGTGTTAACGATGTGACAAATAAAACAAAAGGCACTTCCGTCTAAATCTTCCTTTTCAAGTTCTTCTACAATCTTGCTGCCATTGTATTTCATCTTACATTTAGTGCACTGCTCAGTTTTGGCTTTGATTTGTGTATCGTCTTTGCAATCATTTGTTTTTGCACTTGTCTGCAACAGCAACCATGTTTACACAACATGTATTTGCTTTTTTGTTGGTTTTGGAGTGTGTTTGTAAAGTAGCAGTAGAAATGGCCTGTGGTAAGAAGTCGGTTGTGGGGGCGGCGGAGCAGGAACGGATAGAGGAGCAAGAACCTCCTTCATTTCCTCTCCTTTGTGCTCTGGAATATGGATGTTTGCATCATCAAAGTGTCATAGCTGTCAGGGCCTCATTATTGTTAATGGATTCCATGTGCTGCTCATGTCCCATCTCCACCAACTGTTAACCCAGCAAAAAACTGGACCTGCCCTGAATGTCAGCGCTGTAATAAACAGATGACTGTTGGTTATGTTAGCCATCCTTTCTGTAGTCAAAGGTAGCGATAGTCTGAGCTTTGTTCACACATGCGATCAGGGGAAATGTTAGGGTTACATTTTGAAATTACAAAGGATTAGTAAAGTGACAATGGTAAACTGAGTTTCAGAAGTACTCATACCAATTAATCCTTACCTGCAGCCTGGCAAACTACTTAATTTTCCATGGACACACTCAAACTCTGCTGACCTGGTCTGCAGCCAGTAGTTCTTGTCACACGCAGCAACCTCTGTGAACTCGGACTACCATTGCCAACTGCAGTCCTAGGCGATTGTGTCTGAATCTGCCCATGGAGCAAGTGACTCAGTACAGAGATGGGTAAATAAACATGGAGGATTGCCAAAATGGAGACCTGGCCACCCAGCTAGAAGGGAAAATCACAGGACAGTGACAGCTCTGTGGCTATGACTAAGTTTTAACAGAAAAATGTTTACATCAAGTACCTTGTGTGAGCTGTTTCATTGTTTTTTCCATTCTGACATTTTATATATATTAAAAAAAATACTAATAATTTACCCATGTTCTCCTCAGGCCATCTTTTGAATTGACTCTTCTATAATCTCAATTAGACAACCCAGTGAATGATTAGTTGGTGTTATCGGTGAATTATTCAGAAATGGGACTGCAGTTATTATAATCGTCTCCGGGGGGAAATGCAACAAGCATAAAGCTAGTTTCAGTGCAGGTCTTCTTTTCACCTTGTAACCCCTGTGCACATTCATCAAAACAGCACCAAACAGCTACCAAACCAGTTTTAGCATTTATTTGTATTATCTTCTCCATTTCCGAGCCAGAGGGGGAAAAAATGCTTTTCTCAGCAGCAGTAAATGGCCTCATGGAGACAATCGACCAATGAAAACATTACAAATGCTTTCATTGTAGTAGTGAAACTCCTTGTTTCACTATTAATCTACCTAATTTCGGATAAAAAAATACAGCACAAAGTTAAGTTTATTAAAAAGTTGAATTATCTCACCATCACTTTATTTCCCCACTATTTTGATATCACCCATCATGTAGGCTAATGCATCGCATCGCTGCATATTGCAGATATTTTCCATCAAACTGATACAATTTCAGTATCAGTTCTTAAGTGATATTGGTCTTTCATTATCACCAGAAGTTATCAAAACATCCAGCTTTATTGCTTAAGTCAGACATTGGGATTAATAATTAGTTCACACACTGCATGTTGTAAAAATCTGTCCTAATCAATTAAAATGCTGATATTAGGACACCTGTTTGCAGATATAATGAAATGGGATTTGTATACTGTCTCCCTGCACTTTGATTTTCTCCAAAAACTGAAAATATGACAGTGGGAGGATGAAACATTCAGTCCAAGAGACATTTTTAGTGATGTGGTAATCTGGCTGCATGCTGGTTCTTTGGCTTCGGAAAATCAAACTGGTTATTTTTATGTAACCAGTAAAGAACTGACTAAACAGTCCTGGTTTTTAGCTCTGGAGCGAGCCTCTTTGGTAGAAAAGAGAAAAACTCTAAAAGAATCCCTAATCTGAAATGTGCTCTGTGTCTTAACTAAATGCCATGTGTGCAGATTAACAGTAAATTTTGCTGTGAAGAAACATGGCAAAGATTCTTGGTGAACTGGTGAATATTTAAAACGACAAGCAGCGCTGCCAACCTCTGATTATTATTTTTTTTTTACAATGGGGGGCAGCATTGTTGCCATCTTTCTTTTGCTTTCACTGAAGCCTTTAGATACCCTCCCACATACAGGATTCATACACTGAAAAAAACGCTTAAAGCCTTTTTGACACAGTTATTTGGCAATATTTTAACAGTGTTCTCTGTCTTGTCTATGTATGGCTGTCAGCCATGTCTAAAGCAGCAGTGAAGATCTCTGCAGATCTGCTGAGCAACCCACTGTGTGAGCAGGACCAGGCCTTCTTCGACTCCATGACTTCTTTAGACACAGCCATGAAAAGGATGGATGCATTTAACCAGGAAAAGGTGAGATTTGTTCCTACTAAATTTCCCTGTTTTACAGTCTTTGTCGGCTTTGCCTTGGCATTCACTATTAAAATGACAGTTTTATCAGGTGTAGTATTTTTGTTAGACATGCATAAGCGAAAACTGGACATCATTCTGTTAAATTTGTATGTTTTTATATTTATCTATATTATGTTGCCTGTGGGCTAAAAACTATTTCTCTGTTTCCTCCTTTTGTGTTTTTTGAAAAGTATCTATTGTATTGTGCTTTAAAAGCTCAAGGTGCTGGTTATCAGCTGCGAGACTGATGTTTGTGACTCACTGGTGTCCAAAATAACTCAACAACAATGTTGGGGTTTTGTCTAGGGAAGAAAACCTGCTACAAAACTCATAGGAGTTATTCACTGCCTATATGTTACTTCATATCTTCTTCATATTTATATGTCATCAATTAAAAGTAGTGATGGCACTCGATTACAATTATGAGCGAGTTAATTACAGGGTCTATAATTAATTGATTGCATTTTCATCAAAAATTGTTGGCAAGATAAGCAACATTTTCAATTGAAAACCCCCTTTTTACTACTACCGTAAATTGGTAGTATTTGTTTTTAATCTATTATGGGTGCACAGAGCTATCACACCCATTCAGCTTTCAAGTGTTTTTGGAACCCATGATCATTCATGGAAATTCTTTAAAAAAATTAAATACTTCTTTAGAAATGCGGACTATGAACTCTGACATCAGTGTTGAGGACATCTGTGCTTGTTGCAACATGTTGTGCATTGAGTTGGTGTTTTTAGGCTTTAATAGCTTTGGTTTCAGGCTAACAACTTATACATCAATAGTCTCTTCCAGCGTCCCATCATAGTTTTTTTTTTTTTTTAAGCAAATATTAAACCCCAAAGGGTCAAGAGAAGTGACTTTGTCAACCATCGCTGTTTGCAAGCATCAAATTTGCAGTTTATACCACAATATCTTTGTTTTTAAACATTTTATAGGTCTTGTATAATATTCAAGTTTTCTGAGAAGCTGAATTTTGAGTTTTCATTAGCTGTAAGCCATAATCTTAATAAAAATGTATAACCCTATATTTACAAAATTTGCAGAATTGGAAAATGTATTTAATGTGTGTTCTCACCGTTTTCCATAGTTTCCTCACAGCTAATCTGAGATTGATAAATAACTTTCACTGCATAGAGTAGTCTTGGTTGCCCTTCCACAGTTTTATTTCCATTGACCTCTTCTGTATATTTGCCCAGCGTTCTCCAGTTTGTGATTATAATCATTGCCACAGGTACTTATAATGTGAATCATTGTAGCAGTGCATGTGTGCATCCTTAAGGCAGTTCTCTCTGAAGGGTAGACACTTAAACAGCAAACAATACAGGGCAGAGAAGGGGAGATCATGGAAAGGTATTTACTTTTTTTTTTTAAAGCTTTGTTTCTTGACTCATTGCCCAGCCAGAAGGTGTTCAGGGCTTTTCACATTTGATATTTTAAGTATTTCCTTTTGCTTCCATATTTTACTGTCAGCCAGAATGATTTCGTACTGCAATGGTTAACCACACGGAGAAAATAATTATCTTTGCAAATAGTAGATAATATAACTCTTGCTAGAAACCATCATGTAATATTACAAGAGTCACAGTCCCATATCTCACCTGGAAATGTACATATTTGCTTTTGAGGACATGGTATATTTTTGGTGTTTTTTTGTTTTGCTTCTGGAAAATCAAACCAATGATAACATATTAGAGGGAAACAAATCAGTACAACAAAGCAGACACTTTTTCAGAGTTTGCTCTTGACATTAAAAGTGTTAAAAATGTATATATTAAATACTTTGGGTTAAAAATGCCTTACAAATGTCAACTTCATTTTTGCAGCACTTTAAGCAAAGTTCTACAAAAAACTGTTATGCAACCAGTTGCTGTGCAGCAGGGATTAGACACAACTAAGAGTAAAAAAGTAATGCGTCATCAAAAGAATTAACAATTAACACTGTTAATTGGTAGGATTAGATCAAACTTAGGATAAAACTGATTTGTAAAACTCTATAAAATACACTAAAGCACATAAAAGTAAAAAAAAAGAAATATTAAATCAATATTAGCGAGGGCTCCATCACCTCCGTTTGACTCTTTGAACATTTAAAAGCATCTTTTTGCTTGAGTTCACTAATCTAAGCCAAACCTGATTTGTGTAAAAAGTGCTGTCTGGATTTTTACATGAAGTGGGTTGTGGTTCTGGCTGAGACCTCCAGGTGTTGTTATATTTTGATAAATCTAACAGATATAGAGCAACAACAACATTGCAGGAAGGGATTTATCGGCACACATTGAATCCTCTGTGTGAACCAGCCAACGAAGCTGCCTTATAGTTATTTGTTGTACAATGTTGCCCTTGTTATGTTATCCAATACCATCTTTCGTCTGTTATTCGTTGACAGAGTTGTATTTATTTTTCTTAAGACAGGTAAGTTAAATTAAAGTTAATTTCACATGGGCCTTAAATTTAAATTTTAAGTCTACTGAAACCTGCCGTAACCAGGAATTGCGTCACAAAGTTAAGTAATGTGATTTAACTTTTGTATGTAATCCAATATTTTTGTTAAAATGTCAGGATTTTTTTTGTTGTTGTTATTTGTCTGGGTCCAAATAAATATAACGTGTCTTCAGTGTTACAGAGGAAGTTTTTTTTCACCCCACTGAATATAAAACTTGTAGAAATTAAGGTTGGCCACAAGCAAGAGACTATTATTCTGAGGCTGTCACTTTTGTCCCCAACCTTGCTGCTTCAGCTTTACCATACCAGTCTTTCAGACAGCCCATAGTCACACTTCATCAAATTTTACTGGAGCCATTTTGAGTGACTAGACAAAGTAAAATGTAGGTTGGACAGTGTGGTTTGTGATCTGGGGTGCGAATGTTCCAGGACTCGACTTGGTAGAGAGCCCTGGAGATCGCTCCTGCTTGGACCCTGTTCAAAGCACAAAGCTTATTTTTATTTTTCAACTAAAATAAGGAGAATTGTCTTTTTTTTCCCTGCGTTTCTTCTACCATTAATTTGAAACTGCAAACTGATGCTCACTTAATTTTTTTATGTTATTAAAATACACAGTGGAAAGCATTTTCAGGATCAGGACATTATGTTGATGACACAGTCGTATTATTGTCTTTTTTGCTCTTTGAGTCTCAACAAGTGAAAATCTATTAGGGTTCTGTTCCAGATTTGGACCCAAACTGCTTGTCTATCCGTTTAACTATTGGCTCGATCTGAGATAAAGGCAAAATAGTGATTGTGAGAACTTTCTGGTCAGTCCAAGAGTGTGCATCACCTCTAGGTTTGCAAGGTGTTTATAATCCAGCACCGCTCTCCAGAACACCACTCTGACTTCTCCCTTCAAGCTGACGGTTGGTTCTGACGGCACAAACGGCAAACCTTGTTGCTCAAGCAAAACAGACACAAAAGCACTCCACCCTTTGCTCTTCTCCGCATTGAGACGAGATGTTGCGCCGCAGGGCCAGCGAGTGAGAAAGCCAGCAGATAAAACGTGCAGCGATAATGAAGGCAGCAGTGGCCCAGGTCTGTGTGTTTATTTCTGGGGCTGAGGAGGGCGCTCAGCCCCGGCGGCGCACTGCTACCGAAGCTGAGCCCCGGCGTAGATGGCGGCAGCGCGGTGGAGGATGTTCCGTTTGGAGGGATATTGATTTCCTCAGCGATCTGTGTGTATTTTTGGGAGGCCTGTGTGCCGGGATGGCCTCTGCCCCGTGACTCACTGATGGAGACTGCTGCTTGAGCATCAGGCCTCAGGCTTTGTGGGGCCTCCAAGGAATTGCTCTGCTCCCCACCCTCCCCCCATCACTGTGGGAAGGGGCAGAGGGTAGAGGGCATCAGCATGCTTAAGCAAATCTGTTGCTGTTCTCCCTCCTCGCTGCGTGTTCTCACCTTAAAAGCAGCAGCGTAGCTCAAGTCGAGGAGGGGAGGGGATGGAGCTGGGGATGTGAATATGTAAAACAAAGAAAATGTGAATTCCCATGTACTTATTTGTTATTGGTTCTCTGTTTTCCCTCAAACCACCATCAACCATTTTGTAGTTGGAAATGTGCCTGTGTGAAGCAGTGAGTGTTGTGTTTTCTCAGAGATGGTCAGGGCACTTTCACAAAGCGCAGCTCTGATCTTGCTTTCTTGCTGCTGTGTGATTGACTGTCCTGCCAATAGAAAGCGAACATATGATTACTGTAGCGGCTCATTGTTCTCATGCAGCTGTCGTTCCGCATTTCTCCCTTTAAACCCCTCTTCACTCTCAACAGCATGCTCATCACTTGAGTTGATTGTCTTGCTGGCACTGCGCCGTTATGCTGGCTTTTCTTGTAGTCGTTTTATGTCTGCAATGTAAATGACGCTAAAACTTCATTAATTGTGCACCAACTTCTGTTGATGAGACTTGGGTTTTCAGCTTGGAGGCCTCATAATGTGTTATTCGTTTACTTCCATTTAACACCCCCAACCTCTCCTTCCCTCCCCTGTCGGTTCTGACAACCAGAAGGAGAATGCTTGAAAAATATAAACTGTTATTGTTAAAATGTTTGTTTGTTAAGAACTTTCATCTTGTAAGGCAGCCCACCCTGCACAGGATTTCAAATCAGTTGGGCTTTGCTTTCATGTCCGTCCCCTGACAGTTCCATCCTTTTGTATCGCAGACTCGATGAATATTCAGGGATTTCTCCTCGGGGCTTGCGTACAATAAAAAGAGTCAACGTCATGAAAGTTTCTTTGCCAGCCCTCCTCCCCTTTTTTCCCTTTTTTTCCTGTTTGCTCATTTTGAGCTATACATAATTATTGGTGTTTGTGTTGTATTGTTACTTTGCCACTAATTAGAAAAAAAGATGTAGAAACTCTTTGGGTCTTTGGTTGAGGGTTTGTTTGCGGCCTAAAAAGTCTGGAATTTAGTTTAAGTATTTTCTAGATCTGGATAGATAGGAACAGGGAAGCATAGGGTATAGAAAAAGATGGCTTTCTGGGATTAATTTATCCTCATCTTTTTGATCATTCTTTCATTCATTCATGCTTTCATAGCGTTTGCACATCATCTACCCATCCATTAATGGGTACCCATCCATTCATCAATGGAGGTACTCTGTTGATAAATGGAATACCCCCTCCATTCATCAATTTTCCCATCCATCATGTTATCCATCAAGTTTCCGCTCACAAATCCATTTTTCTATCATCCATCTGTTTACCAGCTTTTAGACTATCCATTCATCTACTGTATATATATTTTTATACTCACACCTTTAAAATGAGTTTGAAAAACACAAGTGTCTGGAGTTTGGAGTTTGTACATAAAAAATATCTTCTGATATAATGCAAATTGACAATGAATTATGTTTTATTCTTGGCGTGTTTAATCCTAAAGTATCCTTTTTATTCCAGGTTAACCAGATTCAGAAGACCGTCATAGACCCTCTAAAAAAGTAAGGGTTACTCTTAATTTTTCTATTTGTTTTTTCTTGTGTTAGTGCTTTCAGGTTTTAATTTTCTTGCTCAGGACCAAAAAGGGTATTTGTGTAACATTTGGTTTGAGTGGCTGAACAAAATGATTGTTTTACAAGATGTTATTAAAAAAAAGTTTTTTAAAAGCATTATTAGGGAGGTCGGGTTTAATTTTGTGGCTTATTTCTCATAACGCATTCACCACAGTGGGTCATTTAAGATGAGCGCCATAAACATTTTTATTGTCTAAACCCTATTCTTCCAGGATTGAAAGTAATGCTGTTATGCAATATTACAGGAAGGTCTCCAGTCTAACTACACAGATTGTAAAAATGAGCAGAGCTGCTGTGGTCAGAATGTGTCTGGAAGAAAGTTTATTTGGTTCCCATTCCTAATATTCGCCCCCATTTGAGATGCCGTGAGTGCTATTCCATCTCATAAAGCTCCCTCTGCTTACTTTCACACATGTGCACGCACACACAAATGCAAAGTTACTGAAAGGAGTGGCTGGGCTATCCCACCCAACTTCCGGCCTGCTAGTTAAGGAATCGCTTCCTCCTTTTTGCTCCTCCCCTGATATTAAACATGTGCTAAGAGGACAAAAGCAGAATTTTTCTACAGCAGTTTTTTTGTTGACCTTTCTCCCCCTATAAAGCTGTCATTTTGAGAGTGGGGCGGGTGGGGGGAAATCACCTATATGAAGTGAACACGCTGTGAAAACATGACGGGGTTAGGTTGGTGTCAGTGTGCGTTTATCCCTCTCTCCCTCATGTGCTCTGGCGGCGGAGCAATGACAGGATGGAATGGTTCTAATTTCCTCTTCCTGGTGGGCGGCAGGCGGACGTGTGGGTAGGCTCAGAATATGGCACAGGCCCAGCTTCCTGGGCCCAGAGCCGTGGATTGGTTGAGGAAGAGAACTGTCTCAGGACAGCACACACTCTCTCTCACACAAGCACACAGACAGCAGCCCAGATTTTCGAGGGTGGGGGTGCTGAGGAACTTGTGCTTTAACATGATTCTAAAATAGAGCAGTGGAAGCAAGTTTTAGTTTCAGTGCCAAGCTGAACTGACCTCCCCGTTTTAATTTTTAGCCTCCCTAAAAGACAGCATTTCTACTCATTAATTTATAATGGTGTTCTCCATAGAAGAAGCTAAGACACGAACCTTGTTGTGCGTTAAAGCTTCCATTAGGATTCCATTAGTGCTTCGTTAATTTTTTTGTTTACTTGTCTCTAAATATTCTTGCTTGTGATCTTGTGGCATTCTAAATACAACTGGCGAAATTCTGAAAGGACGATTGTAAAATTAATGGAAGACTCTCACTTAGTTGTGTGCGTGTGTGTGTGTGTGTGTGTTAGTTTACTCAGCATTGTCCTTCTGTAACTGCTATTTAAGCTTTTGGCATCCATCCTTTATCCTTGAGTCTGGTGAAGTGCACAGAAAACAAATTTAAAAACAGCCCTCCTCCACCATCAGCCGCTCTCTTCTTTCCTTCGGAGCTGCTTGTGAGTTTCATCCACTCAGTAGGGTCACTAAGTGACATCACTGTGTTTATGTGGGGGGGGAGTGCGTGGGCATGGAGGCATTTGTGTTATCTAGGGCTCCCTAACATAGCCTTTTTGCTCTGTTGTTGTTTTGGGCGAGACAGAAGTCAGGCCTGTTTTGAGACCTTTGACCTGGGTTGAGCTTGGACTGAACAAAAAACAAACCCTGCACCACCCGTCTCTATCAGAGGAAGAGCGCTCCTGATGCAGGTCTAAGGGCTAAAGCCAAAGGGACTTCATGGCCCTTGCCTGACGGCTGAGGGGCAGAGATTCAATTCTGGCTGGACTTGTTGAATTTTTATGACTGTAAAGTTTATAATTTCCTTATTTATGAAGAACGTCACTGAACAACGCTTTTTATGAGTTTTCTAAGTTCAAGTGAACAAAATGCGAGAATCAGCAAAGCAGCTAATTTTTTCTCTAAATGCAGTGCTTTGGATTATGTGAGTCTGGAACCACTTATGGTGCTTTTGATTGTCGACTTTAGCCTTTATAACTTTAATTCAATATTTCTAGATCTATAGCTCATAGAAATAGATGTGTAGATCTGTTCTAGAAATTTAACAGATTTCGTTACTGGTTTCAGATCTTATCTCTTAGCTTTTAATGGCTTCTTTTAAATTAAGCCATTAAAAGAGCTATCACAGCTGAAGTTGTCCTAAAAGGGTTCCTTTCCACTGTCGCCGCACACTTGAACACTATGAGAGATTGTTTCACGGCTCGATGTCAGTGACTCAATGAAATCGGCTAACTGTCCTCTGATGAAAAAACTTTTTTTCCTGTTGGCATTATAAACTAAATTTGAGTATTGCATTGTAACTGGGATAAAATTGGTATGCATGTAATGACTTAAAATCTGTCCACATGTTTGGATTGATTTGATTAGATAGTTCTGGATGGAAATTGAATCTATTATGTAAAGCACTTTGCTCGAAAGTGTTGTGCTTTACAGATTTCTTCTTAAATATTTTCTCCAGTTGCGGACTATGACTCTCACTTTCTGGCATCCTTAAATCTCAGAAAGGGCTTTGTAATATTTTTCCTGATGATGTGATGCTTTTTGAAATCTTTCAGGAAGATTATATTTAAATGTATGCATGCCAGGTAACAACCAGGCCAGAGTTTATCTTATGAAGCCCAGCTGAGCTTTCTTAAAAAATTTAGTTTAATCAGATTTCATTCTTGATTTACCTTTTTCCAGAGAGCAAGGTTGGTTTGGATAGCTTTTTTCCCTTAAATAAAGAAGTTTTTAATTGAAAATTCTGAATTTTGTATTTAGGTCATCTTTATCCCATATTTTGTTTGATGGTGATCTAAAACATCTCAATATGTCAAAAAAAACATGAGAATTATTTAAGGGGGCAAACACTTTCACAATATTGTAATTTCCTCAACATATGGACAATAATGTTTCAAGGAGTTCTCTTTTAATGTAGTCTTTATTTTTGTTAATTAAACAGCAAACTATGCATTTTCCATGAATAAGGACATTTCTAGTGCCAAAAGTCTTGGTTCTCTTTTTGCAAAGGTTTTTCTTTCTGAAAATAAAATGTATCAATGAAACAAGCAGCTAAATTATAGGAGCGAGAGCGAAGTCAACCTATTTGGATTGTGAAGGCTGTGGACACCTCTCCGTGGTGCATTGCTCTCAACATTGTTAGATCATATTCTGACCAGTGACAGACATAGAAAACAGCTATTTTATATTTTCAGCCGATTTCTGTGTCTTCTCTACGTTAGTAGAGTCGAGTTATGTGATGGTGAAAGTCAACAGGGACACCCGGCCTTCCAGACTGAGGGAGTCTAGACCAGACTTGGGCTTGGCTGACGCTTCAGACTGGCCTGCCTGTGGATTGGCAGCTGCTCATAAACACACTCTGGTCTATAAGCTATTTCCATTCAGCCTGTTCACCACAGCCTGACCTGTCACATGCATCGTGGCGTGCCCTTGGGCCCCGTGCAGCATCCAGCTCGACAGCCATTGAGAAAGAATGCAACGCAGACTCTGTCTGGTTGACCAGTAGCTGCTCAGCCAAGACAGGGACATCGAGGGAAATGCTATATATCAAATTAGCCTGTTTTACGGTTAAAAAACAGAAGTTTTGAAGGTTATACAAAAAATATAACCACAAAAGACTTTACCAAAAGAAAATTAAAATAGCTTTTGAATAAACATTTTCTCAATCGTGAAAAAAATTATACCGCCAAAAAGGTTTTTGTAATTCAATTTATAAAGTGCTGATTCATTACATATGGGTTTCTTTGCCAAGAGTTTCTTTGTTTTATTTCTGTTTCTTTGCTTCACAATCTTCTCCAGCCTGCGTTTATCTCTGTTTTTCTGCTACATTGTTTCTGTCCACTCAACTTTTCATTATTGCACCTTAGTACAACCCTTTGTGAATGGTCCTCTTCTTTAGCAGAGACTTTTTGTGTCCTACTCTGTTTGTCTAGCACATTAATCGCTACCTGCTGGACAGTTGTCAAGTTAGCATTCTTCCCCATATCACTTTTTGAATTGACTTACTGAAGTGAATTGATTCCCTAATTTATTGAGACACCCTTAAAGAACCATCTTTGGCTCTAGACCCTGAGGTTGAACACCCTGGTCTCTGTAAACATTTTTTCATTAGCGTCTGGGATAGGAAGAAGAGGAATGGTTTGAGTGATTATCCGCTTATAATAAATTTTTTTTCTCATTTATGGTGACTTAGGCAATAGTGATGTGAAGTTTCTGAGTGCTGACAGCAGCACTGTCCCTTCCTAGGCTGCAAGCCTCAGCCTGCTTATGTTTGGCAGAAGAAAAGGGCACCAGGTGAGCTGCGCTGGGGGGATATTCTATTAGCCTTCGTGTCATGGGGAAGTTAGTGTGCTGCTGCGTTGTCATCAACCACAAGAACTACGTTGGAAAGCACTCATGCCTTGAGGCCAGTTACATAATCCCCTGGCACTTGAAGTATGTGTACGCTGGAGCAGATAGTAGACTCGAGGATCGGCTTCCACCCCTGCCATAAACTGGGCCAAAGTGGGATTTTATAAATAGCGGTAGAGCGTGGGCTGTGGGGCTGGGCTGCGTGATGTCACTCAAACACTACTAGACCACTCCTTGCTTCACTTCCTGTCGGAAACAATCCCTGCTTGTCTGGAAGAGATCCTCAACGCCTTCCCCCTTTTAACTAGGCAGCCTCCGTTAAGGCGCAGCACCAGACAGAGCTCTAATCTAGGATTTCACAATCCGTTTGCACGGTCTCAGTGGTTCTCTGATCTGCCGCACATAGCAGGGCAAGGGTTGGCATGGAGAGCAACGTAAATCATGGAGCCCACACATTTTGCAGCTAATAACGCTACACCTAATGGCTGACGATAAAAAAGCGACTGTAGTAGTGTGCCTACACAGCTGATGAAGCGCTTTAAATGACTCATTCAGAATGGGTTTATCTAAATTTTTCATTACGACTGTTTTTACTTCTGACTCATGTGTAATCAGCACCTGTAAGAGTAATCCTCCAGGCCTGCTTTGGAAAACTGTTTTCTCTGGTTTTTGTTTATTGCTCAGGTTTATTTGGCCTAATTTTAAATCATTTTCCACTTTGTTGTCATTTAAGACTGCACTTAAATCTGGTTAATTTATACCTTCTAAAGTAAAGAAAATGCAAACAAAATGTTTTAAGTTTTAATTTTTGCATAAAATATTTTACGTGATAATATATTTGTGTACAGTATTCCTGTCTCCCATTAAAAGCAGCCACAAAACCAGTGCAACAAGTCCCAGGATGAAGCTCAGACTCTTGTTGCTAAGTTACAGATGAATGTTTTCCTATTTTTAGTGCACAAGACCAGGATTCTTGTTGCAAGAATGTATTTTCATTTGAAATATGATAATTGTCACAAAATGAATTGTTTCATGCCACCCTGAACTATAGTAATTAGATAATAGATGAGAGGGAGCTTAATGCTGAGCCGTCCTCTGGGGGATGGAGAGCACCTCTACAATAAGATGTTGAGTAGAGCCATTTTATTAAATCACAGCGGCTTTTATGATGCAATACACTTTCCCTGTTTTCAGTAAGTTCAGCTATCTTTTCTTTTTCCCCATCACAGTCTAGGAATTGTTTTTACTACGAGTATTGCTTCATGTGTCTGTCCGTGGATGACGTTTCAGGTACAGCGGCGTCTTTCCGAGTCTGAACATGGCAGTGAAGCGCCGGGAGCAGGCTCTGCAGGACTACAAGCGCCTGCAATCCAAAGTGGAGAAGTACGAGGAGAAAGAGAAAACGGGGCCAGCTATTGTCAAACTTTGTCAGGTACTTTGTTTGGTATTGCCGCACATGTCGGCGCTCTAAAAGTCTCGCTCTAACTTCAGCAGCAGAAAGAGGAGGGTTCACCTGCTCTCGTTTGTTTATGTGTCCTGAGAACGGAACATCATAGGCATAAAAAAAGACACAAATGCTGACTGGATATGAATAAAGTAGTTTAGCACATGCATACCGTACATGTGCACTCTTTCACCCACGCAAGCTGCCAGGCTCTCTCAAGTTGTGCCTTTTTGAAAAAATGAAAAAAGGCACTGCTGCACATCTACAGGCACGTAATTGAGAATTGTAGACACACACATGCACACATCCACTACAGAAGCTTGCACATTCACAGATAATGTTGCAGCGCTGCCTATGCTATTGCCTCTAACACATCCTCACATGGTGAGCCACCCACACACTCTGAGAAAAGCTCTGTCAGGGGAACAAAGCCTTGAAGAGGCCCAACATCCCTGCCCTTTGAATCCTTGCGCACTTAAAGAAATGATCCTTGCTCAACGTTTTGTTGGCCATTTCAGCGAACATATGTGGCGAAATAAAACCGGGGCGAGAGGTGCTTATCATAATGCTTGCACATAAACAATATGTTAGTGTATGATTATTGCAACTTCCCCCTATCCCCCTTAATAAAAATTCTCACCCTCTCACAATTATTCATTGTGCATTCCATAACTCTATGCCTACAGCAGACTACCCACTAATACATTCACACAGAGATCAGTGGTGCTGGAGTCCACTCACAGCCAAGTCTGCCCACATTACCCACTCCTCCTCACTGTGGTCGTGATTACAGCCTTTTTTGCACTGCATCTCCGTGGGAATTAGGCAAATATATTTCATAACAATAAGAAAAACATCCCTCATGGTGGCTCAAATAATGGATTTACTCAAATCTATCTCGTGTCAGAGTGGGTTTTAGTTTTGGTTATCTGGAACTTGTATATATTTTCTTGAGAGAGTAAATAATAACTGTGTACCACTTTAAGGGCTCATAAACAATCTGGGAAACTCTGGAAATGCATTCATTCACTGACTCTTCTACACATCCATCCATTTTATAAAACGTTTGGTGTTTCAGGCTCAATATATAAAACCTGTGTATTCTAGAAATATTGGCTTTTCATTCACAGTGAGCATTTTCATTTATAGAATAAAAATGAATGGCTTACTACTAAAATACATTAAAAACCTGTTGGTGTTGTAACAACCTTCCAGACCTCTCAGGTTCTTTGGTGCTGGTCTTCTTTGCATCCCCCGAACCAGAACCAAGCATGGAGAAGCAGAATTCAGCTTCTATTCACCACAAATCTGGAGCAAACTTCCAGAAAATGGCAAAACAGCTGAAACACTGAGTTCATTTACATCAAAACTAAAAACCCACCTGTATAGAGCTGCCCTTGGTTAGCGAAACACTGATCAACATATTTGATGTGTGTTTGCTTAATAATGGCATTTGACAAGATGTAATGTTCATTGCTTGTTTGATAACTGATGACTGTATAATGTTTTTATGATGTGCTGAAATGTGCTATACAAATAAACCTGACTAAAATTCAAAAATAAGAAATCAAGCAAGAAAGGACTTCCAACTCTGGAAGTTTGAGTCTGGAAAACATAAGAAAAGGTGTGGGAACTCTTGAGTTTTGTACATTTAAGGCAGGTAGTATGTGACCTGTGCTTTTCTCTCTCTTTTTTTGGTTTTCTTCCGCACTCCAGGCAAAAGATGAGCTGCGACCAGTCAAGGAGGACTTTGAAGCCAAGAACAAGCAGCTGCTGGACGAGATGCCCAAATTCTACCAGAGTCGCATCGACTACTTCCAGCCCAGCTTCGAGGCTCTCATCCGGGCGCAGGTTAGCAGACTTCCCCAGAATCGCAGAGTGATGAAGGCTCTTGCAGCTGCAGACACGCCCTGTCAGCAGGGAGCTGTTAACAGTGGATAAAGTGTCTGATGAAGGGTGTGTTTAACCCAGGCAGTCTGTCTCCCTCTCTGCGGTCCTAATGTGATTAACCCCCCAGTGACGGCCCACACTGCTTTGAGGAAGGCCTCATCTGTCTGGCTCTGCTGCAGTCCTGGAGGCCTTCCTCCGACCTGGAGCTCATCTTTAAGCAGCTGAGTGTCTGAAGTTAGCGCCGCCGCGTCCTCCCTCCCCCACCCAAACGACACAGACCTGCTTGGCCCATGTCATTTCCTCTTTGGGACAGTCACTGGTACACTCCTAATTAGCAGATTAGATTATCTGTGACTTATTGTCAATTAAGGAGTTTGCCAATGCACTTTGAACTTGCAAATGTAACATCAAACTGTCCTCAACAGAAATAGACATACAAATGACTGGGATTAAATTCACACACATTTACCTGCTGTTGTTTTTTATATATAAATATATATTTAGTAAGAATCTGTTTGTGACTCTAGCTATGAAGTACAGCACTCTCCAGAGGATGATAAGCGGACTTGATCCTGAGCCATGCACTTCTCTTCCTCCCTGCTGTGTCAGATAAAGGCACAAAGGCTGCTTTTGTTGTGAACATCAACTTCACTGTAACAAGTCTTATCCAGTGATCTTCAGAGTAGGCACAGGCCGGTATGAGCTTCTCACAGGACAATAACCTTAAGTAAAAATCAGCTCTTCTGTCTGATACAGGTTTCTATTTGTTTTATGGTTTGACCCGAGGATTCTCATTTACCAAATTCAGATTATTCTTTTCATAATAAATATAATATTTAGGATTATTCTTTGTTTGATTTTTATTAAAATCAAAATAATTTAAAGCATGTCCTGTTGGCTGAAACTGAAACTTGAAGATCTAAGTTTTTAGACATTTAGTGAATAGAAGAGAAATAAAATTTGATTTTTATTTTTTAAAAAATGGTGTCATGATAATTATAAGAAAAGATTCACACACACCCTGACTTCACCCCCAAAAAAACCAAAAAGTTGTTTTTTTCAATTACCATTCCAATTAATTTATAATATTTAATTCTGCCATTTTGATTTTGCTACGTGGACGTATGTTAAAAAGTGAAATAATTAGACTAAATACCTGTTTGGTTTAGCAGTTACTTTTTAGCAGTTACAAATATTCCTATTGCAGAATATTATAGCTGATTGTCATTCTGCTTTCTTAAACCAGGCTCATGTTAGTGAGGTTTTTCGGTCAGCCCAGCTGCTTAATGCTTTACCAGCTGTAGCTTTTAAACAGCGTTACCTTACCAACAGAGCTGGGTGGTGCTCCTCCAGCTCCCTGAGAGGGTTTTGGCAGCAGGATTTTTCTTTAAACAGCACAATGTGTTTTTATTGCAAGTATAAGTAAAGTGTAGTAACCTTGTTGCAGCCATCTGATTGGAAGTGTGTGTCAACAAGAGTGCTACTCTGATTTACACGGCTGGGACAAAACCAGAAAAAAAAAACTGAAGTCACTCTTTTACTTTCTTTGGTGTCTCAGTAAGAGGACGTTAAACTAGAAGAAACTGTATGTTTAGTGGTTTTGAAACCTTTAAAAACTTTATTAGCAGCAGCCAACACAGCACAGTTTAGGAGCAGGTTTCCCAACCCTATTCCTCAAAGCACACAGCCCTCCATGTTTTAGGTGTTTCCTTGCTTCAGCCCAGCTGATTTCAATTGATGGATGATGAACAGGCATTTGCTCAGGAAAACATCTGAGACATGCAGGGCAATAAAAGGCATTTTGTAATTCATCCTTGGCTACAGCTCTAACATACAGCTGCATGCAGGTGGGAGTCCCATTAAAACGTACATATCAGGCAGGGAAGCTGTGCTGCCACAGTAACTGTATTCAACAATTTTCTGAAATGTAAACACAGCATTTATTGGAGCCATCAGGAAACCAACTGTAGAAATAAAGTGCTAAGAGCAAAATTAACAACCCCAGTCATATTTCTGACTTTTGGGTTCCTTATTATGGCAGGATGACAAATTTCTGGCCCAGTGTTTTATTTTTCTCATTCACTATAAAATATATATCTCGCCGTCTCTATTGCATTTTTGGTTAGTTTTCTGCTTTCCTCTTTGTTCATAAGTAGCTGCAGGTGTGTGTGGCCGTGTTTACTCCCAGCAGTGAAATAGTGGCTTTGGACACAGAGGGCACAGTGATCTGGTGTACATTATCATCACCGTTCTTCTGGACATTTCCGATGGCCCTTTCAACAAGTCACTTTTGGGGGAAAAAAGTGTATCCGTTTTACCCCTACAAACAGCAGTAACCCAATACTTAGAGCCCACTCATGTGGTTTAGGTGGCACATATTGGTGTAAACAGGCAATGTCTTTCAGACTCAGCACTTAAAAGAGCTTGTGTAAAGTGGTTGAGAGACCTGACATTATTGCTTCTGACCTGAAATCCTTATTATACTTCTGACAAACTTCTGAGTCAACAAATAATTTGATTTAGTAAGTAAATCTTTTGTCCCCCCCCCCCCCTGTCTTTTTATCTTGGTTGGTCCGGTTGTTTTATTCTGCAGTGGAAAATCTATGCTGTTCCACTGACGCCTCGCGCGTCCCCTCAAGAGCGTGGCATTGTTTGCATTGCTGTTTGAATAAATATTGAGATATGCTTGTGGGTTTCAAGGGGGTTTCATTTCACAGTACTTTTATTCTCTGCCTACTCTTCTTGGAGTCCTGTAATGTGATTAAAGTCTATTAATCATCAAAGCAACTCTCCAGGGAGCCTGACTCATGCACTAAGGGGAAGAAGCAGGGGTGGGAAGTGTCAAGAAAGCTTTCAGTGAACACTCTATCTCTTGTTCAGATTGGGAGAGAAAAGCAGGGTCACTATCTACTCAAGTGCTGGCTTTTTGGGGGCTTTGTGAGAGTTGTTTGATTTCTGCGGGCTCCCTCTTTTTCAAATCACTCCTCATTAGGAGAAGACGTATGAGACCAGCAGCTTCCGACGTGCGAGTCAAGGCATGATTAGACTAAGATTAACGGTGAACAAAGGTCTGCTGATTGACCCCTGAATACATTTGTTTCAGAGGAAAGATGGGGATTATGGGTTTTTTTTCCTGCCATGACACAATCTTTTCTTGTGTGTTTTCTGCCCGTCAGGTGGTCTACTTCACTGAAATGTACAACATCTTCAGCCAGTTAACGGATCAGATCGACGAAGCCGGTCTGACTGATGAGCAGAGGCAGAAGGAGACCGAGGCCAAGCTCAACGAGCTGCGCTCTCTGTCCATCGTTGCCGACGACTGAGGGGGGAATGCCGGAGATCAGGATGTGCTCTTTACATCCCTCCCTGAATGGATTTCATCCCCTCCAAGCTCCTCAGGAGTTCAGACGGACAGCAGTGGCCTGAAAATTATTGGCAGTTTCTTTCATTGCAGCGCCTCTTATTTTGCACTACATCCTAATATTTTTTTTTCCCTCTTTGCAAAGACGCTGTGATGCTGAGCAGCTGAACCCCACGTTAACTAAGCCATCAGCCAAGTGCGACTTTATAAGCCAATATGTTGTATTCTTTTTTGCAGTAAAGGAATCAGGATGTGTTAAAGCAAATTCTAAGGTTTTACTATGTTATTTTAGAGAGAGTTTGTTTTCTAATGTTACATTTAAATAAATGTTTTATTGATCACTCGTGTTACTAAAAGTCTAAATTATTTTTTACTCCACAGGACTAAAACACAAACGGCTAGTTTATTGTAAAAAAACCTGTTCTTCTTTATCTTTTTGTGATATTTAAGTGACTTCTGTGCCATCGTGTGTGAGGGCTTTAAACGTTTCCAACCTCACCTCTGCATAATTTGTCTCTGCTGCCCTGCTGAAAGGTTATCCACTCAGACAGGAGAGAGGAACCGTCTTCACCGAGAAAAATGCTTGTACTCCCTCTAGTGGGAATTGCTGCTCACAGCAACCGGCTTTCCTTTTGTTCACAGCACCCATCCTTTGTTCTATTGTTGGTGAGAGTATGTGTTAGCGAAGAGCCTCGCACATTGTTGGCATGCTAGAAAGTCCCTTCTCTTCACCCTCAACACCAGGGTTGGAAGCCAGTTTTTGTTTCTGGCCTCCTTTAATTTTGGAAGGAGTCGCAGTGCTTTGTTTTCACTCTCTGTTGAGATGAGCCTCGGAATGAAAGCTAAACTATACGGTTATGTACACATTGGTTTCTCAGTTGTGACTTTGTTTTTCTGTCTTTCTTTCCTTTGTATGGTAACAAGTTGATTTGTTCCGTTTTTATATTGTTTTGAGTTGACCTCTGCAACCTAAGTTGTTTATGTTGCACAGAAATAACTTTAAAAATGAAGGTGCTTTTCTTAATCGGTTAAATTATTTTATAAGAGTTGATTTTTTTTTCTTTGTCTTTAGTTATTGTATTGTGTTACTCTAATGAAGTAAATAAAGTTTGGAAAGAGGAGCCAGCTGCTTTCTCGTTTGTATCTTGAAGTCTGTAAATGAACAGTCTCAAAACTGCAGGTTTACCAGTTCATATTTTATTTATCACTGCAGATTGAAATGATTTTTTATTCTGATGAGCTTAACTTAAGATATCCTCTGAACAGGTCTTACCACTGAGCTGAGAAAACCCTCAAAGCATTCACACCCCTAAACCCTCTCACAATTACAGCCACAAATATCAATGCATTTTATTTGACTTTTTGATAGACCAACATGGAAGTCCATATTTGAAAAGAAATAAATTAGTCTTAGTTTTTGCTATTATTTAAAACATAAAACTGCATGGTGTTCATATATATATTTAATGTATTACAAAATAACAAAATCCAGTGCAATGCAAGGATGGCATAATTAAAGTTATTGAGCTCATGTGTTACAGATAAATGCACTCATTCAGCAATAAAAAAATTATTTCAGCTCTTCATTAAGCTTCTAGATCTACTTCAGAGTTTTAAAATGAACCCAAAGTTAAGATGGGTTTGGTTAAGATGCCAAAGAACTGAAACGATGGACTAAAATAAAGTTACGTCCATTAAATCTGACATAATCCAGTTCACATTTTATAGGTAGTATCGATTTTGACTGATCAGTTTGTCTAGCTGGCAAAAATAGCTCTTTAACACAATGCCAAAAGTATTGCTTCATGATATTTAGGGTGAAAACATAAAACTCAACTATTTGGTACAATTCAAAAAATTGAATACCGACCATGGAAAAGCAGGAATTTTACATAGACATTTTGTAGGCATCCTGCTTTTTGTTGCTTTACTAAAATCCCAGTGAAATGCATAACAATTCATGGCTGTAACATGACAAGACATGAAAAGTTTAAGGGGTATAAATACTTTTAAAAAGTATGCTTATACAAGTCCAAAAACAACTGTACCATACAAATCGACAAGTAATCTAGCTTTCATGAGCAAACTGTCCCTTGTACACCCAGACCCTTAAATCTCCTAGAAAGAAGTGCAGCATGATGAAAATGTGAAACTCTGCCTCTGAAGGTGACTTCCTAATCATATTTGTTATTCTGCTTTCTACAAATACAAAACTCCAGAGAATAACAGGGAGGCATTAGAGTCGACGGTGAGGTCATGAATGCTTGGACGCACTGACCAGAAATGCAGTTACCACAAAACATCTGAGTGAAATTCAATCAAATATCAAGTGGAGTTAAAAGTGTTTGAAAAACAAAATATCACCACTAATTATCTTCAGGTACCATGGACAATATTTCCCTTTGTAGACACTAAGGTGTTTTGGAGTTAAATCGGAGTCTTGTACATGTTCGCTAGCTGCTCCTGAAACACCCTACGGATGTCGGCTCGTCTGCTCTTTAGGGTGGGCGTGAGAAGGCCGTTGGCGATGCTAAACATCTCCGGATGTAAATAAAGATCCTTCACCTGAGAAAACACAAAGAGAAAATCACCATAGTGTTCTGTGTTGCTGTTAAATTTGATCTGAGATCAGTTTTGATGTCACAAACAAATCACCTGTTCAAAGGACTTGAGCCCTGCTTCCTTCCCCACAGCCCTCATGTCTTCTAATACCGCGTTCTTTACATCCTGTCACAGAAAAGGTTTGCTCGTTTTTTTTTTTTTTTTAACTCTTTTCAGGCTGTTAGATGAAGAACATTTGAAGTAGCTTAATAGGACTTACTGGGTTTTGGCACAGTTCCTGGTAGGACCCCACAAAGGCCCGCTCCTTAGCCCATTCAACAAACACCTCTCGGTCAGGGACAACTATACCCACAACATAGGACTGCCGACATGAAACACAACAGAAAGTCAAAACATCTCACATTCTCTCTTGATAGCATTTTGCCTGCGGATTCACTGAAAACGACCTTATTAAGAGGCTTACCTGTAAACTGTCTCCATGCACAAACACCTGGATGACTGGAACAGAACGCATGTAGACGTTCTCTATCTTCTCTGGAGCAACGTACTCTCCCTGGCACAGCTTGAACATGTGCTTCTTTCTGTCGATGATGCGCAGCGTGCCGTTCTGACACAAGCAATGGAGTTACACAATATTTTTCTCATTTAGACAAAAGACAGTTTGCATGTACGCATTAATAACAGCTAAACCTAATCACGTTTTTTCGGCTTACATGTCGACCAACAGTGAGTAAAGCAGAATTCTGAAGAATTAGATTTTTTTTTCAGTCAATTGCATAACATAAACTACATTTTATAGAGATAAAACGTGGACAGTTCTCTCTTGATGGCCTCCATTATAGACTGACTATGTCCCAATCTTACTGGAAGCCATTGGCCCACATCCCCAGTGTGGAGCCAGCCGTCACTGTCCAAGGCCTCCGCTGTCCTCTCCGGGTCCTTCAGATAACCCTTGAACACGCTGGGGCCGCGGATACAGATCTACCAAGACAAAGGACAGAAAACTATCTCCAGGCTCTAGGCTAGAGGAGAACGGGCGACGTATCATAAAGTTCACCTCTCCTTCTCCATTCTTAGCAAAGTAGTTCATATCAGGGATGTCCACCACCTTCACCATAGCGCATGGCAAAGGAGCTCCAACATGACCTGAAAACAAAACAAAAGAAAAGAAAAAAGACATTTACATATCTGAAGAGGACAGAAGAAGATATGCAGGCATTTTAAAAGAGCAATATCCAAACCTGTGCTGGAGTCTCCTATCAAAGAGAAAGTGCAGCCTCCAGTGCACTCTGTCTGTCCGTAACCCTCACATATCATGCAGCCCATAGTGGCCCTGAGGAAGGACAACACCGTGCAGGAGATGGGAGCTGAGGCAGTCAAGGCAAACCGGAGATTACCTCCTAAACTGGCCTGAAATACAGAGTAAAACAAAATCAGTTTTTTAATAAAAAATGGTTAAAAGACAGCCGCGTCATGGATCTGAGCTCATTTCTGTCTGAACTTTTGTCACCCTTGGTCACAGTTTCCCATCTGAATTGATACAGCAAGCCAAACTCCTTCAGTTCTGCGTCGCATGTGTGAATGTCTCTTCAATGCACTCCCACAGGTCCAATATGCTGCTGGTGAGTTTTGGCATCAGCTGCTGGAACAATTGTTCTTCTCTTGAAAAGCTTGGATTCGAATTTGGTGCGATTTGTGAGGCTGATTGTTCACAGGTAATATACGCACTAACGCCATGCCATTTAAATTCAAGTGATACACAGATGAATAAAATGGTAAAGATAAAACAGAACAGAAAAATTTTTTCTGTCCATCAAATAGAGCTGTGCTATGAGGCAGCCTGATTGCAGGAAACAAGAAGAAAATGATTACAGCTACAATAATAGCTGTAACCCTAACCGTAACCCTAAGCCCTTAGGGATAGGGTTACTCTGAAATATTTCCAGTTTCTAAATGAAAATGTTAGAACTATGGCCTCAGCTCAGGTAAGAGATCTCAGTTATATCGCTTGATTCAAATCGAAAACACAATAAGGGATCAGTATTGTTAAATACTGAAGTACAGAGGTGGCAGTGTCATGATATGGGACAGCCTGATGGGAACAAACATCAAGACTAAGTTAACCAATAGTACAATATTATGCAAATATAATTTGGTACACCTTAACTTTTGAATTAACTTATTAATAAGGCCAGACTAAATCATTTCTATTTTATGAATAGAATATGTTAAAACTATTACGTTGCTACTATGAAACCACTGAGATAATTGTGAAAAGAAGGATTCTTCATAAAATTCAGATAATCATGGACATCTTCTTTATGAGACAACAGTGTCAGAGGCTTCTTCATAACTGCTGTAATACAGACTGCTACAGGAGTTCCTTCCTGCCACCAGCATCTACAAAACTAGATAACATTACTTTTTACATTTAATTTCCCCAAGTACTTTGAATTGAACTGAATTAAAGCCAAAGAAACAAATTTTAGTTCCTAAAATGAAGCATAACTATTATGACATGATATATATCCAGAATAACAAACTGAGGAGACTTTATTGTTGATACACTTAAGCACAACAGTGATAATGTCATGATTTGGGTCGAACCATGTGGAAGAAATGCTGAGACCAAATTTACAGATCCCACCGTGGTATCTCAGAATAAAATGTGACATCATTAGTTTTAAATAAATGTAAAAAATGAAGGTAAAAAAAGTCATTTCTTGTTTCTATTCTTAATATGACAGACTTTTACCTAAAACCAGAACACTCTTCAGAGTACTATACTGTTCTATAAGGAAAAAAGTGAAAACCCTGATATAAAAGCAACACTAGGAAACTGACTTGGGAGACGAGGCATTTGAGTTTTTCAGACTCTGACCTGAATTTTCTTGAACACCAGTTTATCCCACAGACTGTTGTTGCGCACAATCCCTCTGCAGAGCTCTGCCTGCTTTCTCCTGACAGCGTAGTGAAGCAGAGCCCGCTGAAACGGAGAGGTCACAGAACCCAGGATCTTGGAGGAAATCAGAGGAAAATGGAAGAGATAAGAACCGCCTTCTCTGGAGCCTTCTCAAGGCTTAACCGAGCGCTTCACTGACCTTATCGTAGATGCGATTAAGAATACGGGGCACAACGGGGAAGAGGGTCGGTTTGAGAGTTTTAATGTCGTCCATGAGAAGAGAAACGTCACCCTGGAAGAACCCCACTCGGGCTCCGTAGCAGTACATTGTGAGCTGTGACGGAAAGGGATTTTATTTGGAGCAGATGGAGGGGAAAAAAAAAAATTAAATGCCTGCTAAGACGTTAAAACTACCTGGATCATCCTCTCGAACATGTGGGCAAGAGGTAGGTAAGAGATCGACACATCCTCTTGCCGGATCACAAACGAACCCTGAGAGGCGACAGGAAGAGAGATGAGCGAAGCTCGGGGGACAGATTACGTTCAGGCAGCGGGATTACGGGCGAAGCCCCGCAGGCAATCAAACACGTTTCTTTAGCAGCAGCTAGACAGCACAATCTTTAGACAGGGGCAATTAGTTAAAGTATCTCACAGCGACATGGGGCAATCAAACATCCAATTAATCATACCATTAGACACAGCAGGGAAGGGGAAACAGGTTTGAGATACAAGCAGATGGGAGTGCGACCCTAGCTGCAAGGCTGTTCTCAATTACACAAGGAGGTGGAAATGTAGACAGACCTCCAGGATCTTAATGACAGAGGAAGTATTGGAGGCGATGTTCCCGTGGGTGATCATGGCTCCCTTGGGCTTCCCTGGATAAATAAACAAGAAATTATTGCCGTGCCCTGCACAGCAAAAAAGAAACCTACAGCGGCACCGCAAAGAAGGCCAGTATGTGGGCACTGAGGGACGTTCCTCTAATGATGTTAGAGGGGTGTAATTACACAGAGACCTCTGACATCAGGCGTACCTGTGGTTCCACTGGTGAAGCAAATCAAGGCCAGATCCTGAGGCTGGGGCAGCTGCGGCAGACAGCGAAAAATATGAGAATGTGACTCAGGTTTAGAGAGGAGGAAGCCCTCGGTCTGGTTCATAAGTGAGTGTTAATGATATCGTGCTGGACAGGAGCAACGACAGAGCCGTCAGGCGGGCATTTAGGAGGTGACGTCGCAGCCGAGAGACGACAAACTCACCACAGGATCTTTGAGGTTCTGCTTTCCCAGCTCCTACAACGTGTACAGTTTACACACAGTCACTGATGGGAGCAACTAAAAAGCACGTGTGCTTGAAAAGAGTCTCCGCTGAGCGCTGGCACCCACTCACCATGAGCTGCTCCCGGTTCAGAACGTCCACCTCGCACTTCTTCGCCCTCTCTCCAAAGGCTTGGCTGAAGTTGTTGAACAGAACCAGACAGGAGACTTTGGGAGTCATGCCTTTCTCTTTGCACTCCAGCAACAATGCTGCCCTGTCCTCTCGGTCACAGACAACCAGGGACATCTCAGCTAAATAAACACACACACACACATACACACAAAGGTTTGTATGAATGTAACTTTTGGACATTCTGAACAGCTAAAAACCACAAAGCTCCATGTATTTTATTGGGATTTAACGTGGTAATTACTCACTGAGGGACAAAACATGTTATTTATATTCAAACCAACACAAAGCAGAAGGAAAGGCATATTTCTGTTTTGCTTTGTTTTGACAAATAAAAATCTGAAAAGGCATGCATGTGTATTCAGAGCCCTGAGTGGAACCAGCTTTCCCTTTTGGTGTATCCCTCTAACATTTTTCACATTTGGTGACTAAAGTTTTTGCCTTTGTTTGTTGCAAAGCATCTCAAGTTCAGTCAGGTGTAATGGAGAAACACGGCCATGAATATAATTTATCTGATCTTCAACGTTCAAGTCTTGCCACACATTTTCAGCTGGATGTTATGTCCTTTACTTTGACTGAGCCATTCTAATGAATACATTTTGATTTAAACGTTCCAATGTAGTTCTGTTGAATCTTTATGGTTACTCTTCCTGCTTGAAGGTTAAGCTCCTCTTCAGTCTCCAGTCTTTTCCTACTTTGAAACGGTTTCCTTCCAGGATTATCCTGCATTTACATCTGTCCATCTTCAGCACTTCAGAGCTTAAAATATTATTTTACAACATAACTCTGGCTTAAACTTCTCTACAACTTTTATCTCTGACTTGTTTGCTGTATTTCTTTGGTCTTTGTGATGCACTTACGTTCTCAAAGAGGCCTTCACAGAAAAGTTGGGCCTCTTCATACTGACAATAGCGATTGTCAGTATGAAGGCGGCTAAATAGAAATGCACAACACACTTTCCAAATTCTTTTTAGTCGTTTGAAAAAGATTCGAGGTTGCAAAGCACTGACTGTAACTGCACTTGAAAAGTGCTTGATATTTACCTCAGTTGACTTCATGCTGTACCTCCTCTAATTTCTTCTTTTCTGATAGTTACTTTACAGGTTTAATGTAGAAACATTTAAAATGTTTGAAACAATGTCCCATTTTTAAAAGAATAGAGTTTAGTGGGAAGATCTGAATGGTTTTATACAACCACAACACCTAAGTCCCACCAAAGAACAGTTTGTTTAAACATGCAAAAAAAAAAAATCTCAGATTGTTTTTTTTCATAATCGACCTTAAAAGAAAGTTTAATGAACACTTTGTTCTTGTATATCTCTAAACATTTTCTCTATTGACTCTGACTTGTTTGTTCTGCTGAGGTTCTTCTTTTTTAATGAAGACTCAGAGTTTGAGACATGAACCGGGCAGAGGTTTCAGGGACGTTTTCTCACCAAGGTTGAGGATGTGGACCATGGCCTCCGTTCCCAGCGTGTCGTACAGCGGAACCAGAGCCATGGAGTAGGTGTAGCAGGCCATCTCTGAGATGATCCACTGCCACCAGCAGAGGGAGACAAAGCAGCATGGTTAGACCAACTCTCACAGCCACCACACACTGTTGAGCATTTAGGTAGATGATTACACACTACACATTTAAATTAAGCATATTTACACACCGTAAAGACACATTTATTTGGAATAAGAAGAAAGTGCATGTGAGGAGTAATGCAATAAATAATCCCATCTTCTTTCAGTAATATCGATTTGGCATTTCCGTGGCATATAACCAAAGTGAACAACAGCGAAAGACATTTTATGTCATCTCATTATTATTTTACACAGAAGCAGATAAAATGCAGCATCATTATATGGGAAAAATCTATGTAATGTAAAAAAAAATAATAAAAAAATCAATCAATTAGTTCATTAGTATAAATTTCTCAGTCATTAAATAAAAGTTAATCTAATGACATACCTGTTTCTCACCAAAGTAAAGTGTTATATGTACATTTGCAACACATTAGATCAAACAACGGCTGATTTAAAGTAATAGTTTCTGTTTTCAGCCATAGAAACCCATAATAACGACTCTCCCTGGGGAAGTCAAATAAAGCTGCTTAATTTTAACACGTCATCCTCTAACCACTCCTGCATAAATAACTGTATAATTAAAAAATGAGCTGATTTGTAAATGATTTGGTGACTTCAACGGCGCCAAGGAGGTAAACAGCTTGCCCTCCTAATGGATCGCAATGAAAGGACAAACATTTTTATGATACTGAAGACCCAGAGTCGATGCTGAACCTACCCTTTCTGCACTAATCTAGCAGTAAACGCTTCAAAGTATGATTAGTATAAGGTGATGTGTGGCTGAAAAAACAAGCTTAAATCATTGAAAAAAAAACACAAAATTGTACCAAGTATTTTTCGTCTAGTTTCTAGTTATAGGTGAAATAATCCACCAGTAGAACTAGTACTTTTTCATCAACTTCAATGAATTATTGACATATAACAAGCTCATATTTCTTCCTGAAAAGATACTTGCAAGTTAGTTTTATCTTATCTCAAGTGTCAAAAGATGTTTGCACTAGAAACTAGACAAAAAATACCTTTTAATATTTTGTGTTTTTGCAGCGAGTCCATGAGGTGTTTGAGTTGAAATAAAGGGTTTAGTTTTATCAGATATGGAGTAAAAATCTAGCAAAGTGTCCACATGCTACTTAACAAATGTAAGGCATGGTATTATTTACTTTTAAAGATAAAAGGTTTTCTTTAGGCCTCCTTTTTTCATAATTCATCACTTTTTTATTTAAGATGCCAGCTGAAGCCTGTAGAGCCTTGAATGAAGTTTTAGGTTGTTGGTTATTTATCTGAGCTCTGTCTGGCCTCTAGGTGAACCTGCTATTAGGGAAAATAGTTTTAAAAAATATTTTTTGTTTGTGAATAGTTTCACCTGATATGCAGAGAAGCAATAACTGGTTCTCTGCGATTTTACTGGGCTGACTCCTTTTGTTTTGTTAAAATCATTTCCCTCTGAGACCATTGTGTGAGCCACACACACAGTAGGTTTTGTCAAGCTGTCAGTGGAGAGGATTTAGGTTTCCTGGAGTCTAGGCTGAAAACATGAATTCCCACCTCTGGCCTGTTTGGAGAGTAAACCCCAACAAACTGCTGGCAACCTTTGGCAATCATCCCACTCCCCATCCACTGAGCCTGCTGAGCCACCTGGAGGGTTGGAGAGCTTCAGTCAACACACAGTAAAGACTGACACATTACACAGGAATGGTGCTGTGATGGACAGAGAGATCAAACTTTAGTCGTGTCAAACCTCAGAGTAGGAGATCCACTCGTAGGGCTGGCCTGGCTTCCTGTGGCCAAGACATGGACCGTCTCCTGCAGGCCACAAAAAGTTACGATTTATACAGCAGTAGTAGTTACTGCGTCTGAATGCGACAGGTCTAACTTTTAAAGCAGAAGGACAGTTTATTTCTTCCACCAGAGGTAAGAAATAAACTTTTTATACACATTTACAATTTGCTTTTGCAGTTTGATTGTTTTTGTTATTTACACCAGTTGAACTGTTTTTCATTTTGTCACATTACAAACACAAGCCTCATTGTATTTAACTGGGATTTTATGTGATAGAGAAAGACAAAGTAGAGTATAACTCTGAAGTAAAAGAAGCTGACAGCTGCATTCTTATTCAATCCCCTTTAATCTGATGCACGTAAATAAAATCTACATGAGCAACTGCCTTCAGAAGTCAGGGAGTTTGGATTTATGAGAATATGGATCCAGCAGAAGAACAAAAATGCAGAGAGACAAAAATAAGAATTATATGTTGCACAAACAGGGCAGTTTTAGACCAAAAGATACTCTGTATAGACGGCAATTTGACGAGACTAAACAAAAATCTTTATGTGTAGATGTGGGAAGCTGGTGAAGACACACCTTAAAAGACGCCGCGCTAATCGCATCAAAAGGTGGCGACACAATGTATTAACTTCTGGGCCTGAATAAAAATATCAAACGTTTCAGACTTGAGATTTCTTTTAAAAAAAAAAAACAAGTCATGTATTATTTTGCTTCCACAATTATACACTTCTCTGTGTGCCACTTCTCACACAAAAATCACAGTAAAATTTAATTTAGCAAGGCATTGTGGGAAGAGAACCCTGCTTCATCCATCACCTGATATCCTCAGACCTCTCTGGAACATCTCATAGACCGTCCTGATGTCATCATAGTAAAACTCCAGCAGATTGTCATCTTTAAGAAGAGCAGATCTCCTGCAGCTGGGGTCTCCCTGCAGACAGATCAAACATTTACCGGCGACTGAATGCTCTGCCACGACGATGACATTAACGCACAGCCAAAGGCTTAAATGTCGGCGGTGGGGCCACTCACGCCGACAGCTACGGACTGGGCTTGCAGATCACAGGGAGGATGAACGGGCCGGGGCCGGGTCAGCAGCCAGTACACTGTGAGGGACGCCAGGGCCCCTAACCCCAGCAGAGAGGAGGTCGACAGGGACGGCAGGAGACCCCACAGCTCCTCCGCTTCAGAGCCTTTGAGTCCCGCGTGGGAGCAAAGCGAACGCAACCACTCCTGGAGCTGCATAGCTGCGAGAAGGAATAAGAAACACCAAACAATTTATGAAAGACTTCCGACAATTTTATACAGCGCAGCTGAAATTGGCCGCCCATAAAAAGCCCTACACATGATGCTGCCACCTCCATGTTTCACAGTTGGGATGTTCTTCCCAGGCTTACAAGCGCATCTGTTTTTCCTCCAAATGTAACAAAAACTACAATTTGGCTTTTTATGTTTCTGTTGGAGTAATGGTTTCTTCCTCGCCGAGTGGCCTTTTACCCCATGTCGGTGCAGGACATGTTTCGCTATGGCCAATGTCATTGTCCTACAAGCTTCAGCCAGCATCTTTGCAAGGTCTTTGGCTTTTGTTCTGGGGTTGATTTGAGCGTTTCTGTCCAAACCCGTTAGCCTCTGGGACTGAGAATCTCTATCCTTCCTGACTGAAGATATTCCCATCGTTGGACATTCCCATCATGTCTATTCTTGCGTATAATAGCTTGAACAGATGAACCCTCTAACAAAATTCCCAGACGTTGTTAAAATCTTCCTAAATCTTGTTGGAGAAAGTGCTGTGAACTGATGAAATAAAATTCTGTCTAAAGTTTTGGCAGCTACTTTCAAACATCACTGCACGTTACCATGAGATCACCAAGCATGAGGGTGGCGGCGTCATGCTCTGGGGTTACTTCTTAGATAGGACTGAGGTGGGGGGTTTTTCAATGCATATAAAATTGTGAACAGTCCGGAATATCAGTCCGTTTTGGCCCAAATTAACATAACCTGCCACAGAGGGACAGCATGCAGAGTTCTTCTGATTAATACAGATTTCATCGAATATCAGAGCGATAACATCTGTCCACCTGCCTTAAATAAAAACCAGTGAAAATGTGAAAGCGTGGAATGTATGTGGAGTGTGGTCAGTGGCCCGAAGGCTTGGCACTACAAGGAGAGAGAGAGAGGGAGAGAGAGAGACGAGGAAGAGAAGAAAAGGCTTGGGCACACACAGGGAGGGCTGGTGGAGAGACATCAGGAAGTAGAAACGATTGGCTCAACAGAAACAGGCGCTGAGGTTACCCTCAGTCATGCTCTGCCACAGTTTCACCCGAAAGAGAGCGAAAAAAAAAAAATACAACACAACAAAAAAAATCTTGGTGAGTACAGTAGCGAGGAGCTGACAGAGGAGGATCAACAAGGTCCAGCCCTAATGATTCATGGCCAGACTCCAGTGCTCATAGCAAAGCTGAGAGTTTGATGGACTGAACACAAACAAACTCTATAACAGTGTTCACTCACAACAGGGAGCTAATGTCACCCTCTCTGGCAAAATGAGTTCATCTTTCACCAGAAAAACAAATTCATGTCACTGAATAAATCCCTCCACTTCCCACTCTGACGCTCGTTCTTGAATACCCCTCAACCTCTCACCTACTTTCTCCCCCCAGCACCCGATCAGGAGTGGGAGAAGGGGGTGGGGGGTACCAAGCGGCATCTCACATCCCTCCCTCCCCTCTCTTTTCTCACCAGGCTGACGCTACGCCGCTTCCCTTCCTATTCTTGGGTAAAGTGAAGCCGCACTCGTCCTCAGAGGATTTCTAATCTTCGCCAAAGCAGCAATTTATGCGAGCTAAAGCCGTTTAGTTTCCACTTTACACCTGCTGAAGCAGCAACGCAGCCGGTGATCGCCTTGAGAGCTTTCATGAGGGTAAACAAATGGAAAACAAAAGGCTTGACAAAATGTGACATAAAAAAAATGACGGTGTGCAGCAAAGAGAGCTTGCTGGAGCCCCCGTTTCTCTCTCCTCGACCCCCATCCATCCTCTCTTACCGGCTTTCATCAGAGCTCAGACAAGGACCATTGTAGTCCCAGCCTTTAACTCCCCAAAGACGAAACAAAAGAGATGACAAACACATGTTAAATTAAAAAAAAAAGTGGTGTCAGTCTGAACCATTTCCTTTTTAAAATGTTACAGAATCCCTAAGTTTCCATGAGAGCAGGAGCCATTTTTTGTAGAGAAGTGATTTTATCACCTTTCAACGTGAAACCAACAGTTAGCCCTCATGCAGAAAGCTGTAAGGGAGCCGAATGCATGGTCACCGCGAGAAGGCGGTTATGTAGCAGAAAGCCTGGAGCAGTTTGCATGTCCATGCACATGCCAGCAAGTAGAAACACAGCTGGTGAGAAACACAAGAAAGCAACATCATTTGCTAGAGGTGGGAAACCCAAAACCACAAACAGGTTTTAAGAAAAAACCTGGAATGCAGTCAACAACAGTATGAAAAGTAACGGTCACATGTTTTTCTTTTTTTTTGGGTGCCATAAAACGCTAAAAGTGTATAATGTTCTGCTGCTCAGAGTAGAAATTAAATAGGGGACCCAGCTGGTCAATCCTTCCAGTTCAATTTGAACCCAACTAGAACAAAACTGCTTGCGTCAAACACATTTCCATTAACATCTGTAGATTTACACGGCCATCCACAATTATCAACCACAGTAAAGATCCATCAATCTATTTTCTATACCTATTTATCCTCGCAGGTTTGTGTTCGTCGTGCGAGATGAAGGGCACAGTGTGGAAATATCTGACCTTTAATACAAGTCCATTTGTTCAGTGGGGAAAATTCTCATATTCTGTTGTTTTTACCAACATCACCGCTAACATTATAACACATCTAAATAATAAATCTAACTGAAGTATTTGTTTTTCGTATTTTACTTTAGAATGTCAAGGAATTTTTTATCTGTAATGTAGGCTTTGCTGTTTCAAAGCGGTATAAATATGACATAAATCTCCAAAATGAGAAAGACAAGTAAACACAAAGTTTACTTAAGGTGGGTTTCTTAGTCGTCATAAGTTAGGAAATAAATACAAGAAATTATCTCCATGCCTACACAAGGAGCGATATGTGTACGGTCAGAGCGATAATTAGTTTAAAGCAATTGGATTTGTGCGAAAGCAGGATGGATGAGGATCCATAATTATCTTCAAACCACACAGAGTTAAGAGGATAGCAAAATCTTAAAAGAGTGCATAAGTATGTTAGAATGCTAAACTACTCTAAAACTCCTGGTGGATCAGGAATGTAAGAAAAGATGAAGTGTGACGGCACTTCATCCCCACTGTTAAGTACAGCAGAGGATCTGTGATGCTGTGGGTGTGTTTTTCCCTTTAAAGATCTTTACACAATCAGTACATATAATCTTAATACTGTAGATTCTACCAAAGAGAAAGAAAGGTCATAACTTTGTCTGTCAATATGATGATAATGATCCAAATCATATGGCCAAATCAACACCGAAATGGCTAAACAGACATAAGAACAACCTTCTTCTAACCACTTCAGTCCTCAAGTCTAAATCCTGTAGAAACCCCACAACTATGGATAATCTAAAACGATTGAATCTTCAAAGACCCCTCTCTCTGTTCACCCCAAGCTTGTGAAACAACCTCGACATCTTTTCCGCACACGAGGATCACAATGCATCCAAAGTACACTCCAGTTTCCTGTCTAGGGAAACATCGACATGTGGACAGAGGAGGGTACAGATCGAAGCGATCAAATGTCAAGTCTGTGCGAGTGATGACACTTCCTCCTGAGCCACAACCACCAATGTTGCAGAGAAGCCGACACAATGACAGAAAGAGTACATAACAGCAGGCGGGCCACTTAGTTTGAGCCTTCAGAATGGGATGAATAGAAGCTGGACAAGAGCAAATGGGACGTTAAGCCCTGAGCTGAAAGGCTCTGTGTTCAGGCAAGCTTGTGCAAAACTGTGTGACGAAGTAATCAATAGTTTCTACTTGCCTATTTAAAATCTCCGCCACTTGAAGGCCGCTTTTTTGTAGCAGAGTGGATTTATATGATTTGAAGTTATTTTAAAACATCTTTTCAGGTTAAAAAGCAACGAAGGTCTTAGAGAGCACTTTAGATTGTTGTCATGGTAATCACAGTGCACAGCATCATCCAATCAACAGTGCTTAATCTAGGGCAGACTTTCTCATTTTCTGTACTTCATAGAATGATAGCTGTGCACTTCGTATGAGTGACTGATTAGTTTCTGGGTTTACTTTTAGAACATGTCCTCTTCTCTGAAAAGAAATATGTATTTTGACTCATTAGTTCATTGAGCTCCTCCACTTTTTTCCATACATTTTTTACCACTTTACTTCTGCTTACTTTGTGCTGTTTCGACCATTAAACCTTTACCATATTCTGCTTTTGGTATGCTGTTTATAAAATAAATGTGATCATCTTGGGTCCCGCTGAAATGAATGGGCCATCCTGTAATTTCTGTAAAATTCAGCTAAAAATGTATCCTCTTTCACAGCTAAGTCCACGTACGTTCGGCTAGAAACAGCATTCAAACTTTAAAATGTAGTCAAATCCTTTAACTAATTCTGTTTGCTTCAGGTTTTTCATATCTTTTATGAATTTCAGAAATTCCTTCCTTGCTTAATTGCTGTTGAATGTGTGAATACTTGCAGAACTTTCATCTCATTAGCTTTCAAGCTATTTTTTGATTTTAAAAAAATTCTTAAGAGTACTGAATTAATGTTGGCCAACCTGATAATTTGGAGTTTGTTACTGTAAGTCAACATGCATGTGCTAGCCTAGATTCTATAATCATTATTTTAGCAAGTTTTAGATCTTTGGCTAATTTTAGCTTTTACATGTTTTTTTTTTCACACTACATGGAGTATGTTACTGTAGGTCAAGATTTTAATAACTAACCTGGAGGCTATCATTTGTATTTCAATTAGCTTCTAAGCTAATTTTAGCTTATAAAGTTGTGACCTTAATTTACCTTTCTAAACAGTGTTCTGCATGAATTTCTAATACTGTGGGTGCGATTTTTGCATTGACTTAAAGTTTCCTCTCTCCTACAGTTTTTCTCTTTGCGTCTTGCAGGCTTCTGCTTTATTTTGCTGCTTCCGCCTATTTCTTACATTTCTGCATGTCTTCTGCAGTGAACTTCAAATGTTTCTGCCCTTTTCACTAAAAATATTCAGCTTACAGCATTCAAGCTACATTATCGCAGGAAATGCAAATTTTTCCAGCTAATGTAAAATTTAACCTTAGACTTTTTTTTGTAGAGTGATAATTATGGTCAGAAAACTCTGGAATGTATTTTGGCAACATCTGCGACACAGCTTCTAAAGCCAAACAGGAAAAAAAAAAGGGGGGGATGGTAAAAAAGGTGAAGAATTTTAATTAAAATTCCATCTTCCATTTAAAAGAGGCAGCTGTAAATTACTTTCAAGAGTTTTCTGTCAAATACTCGATGTGACTGTGACAAAAATAATAACACTGAAGGAAGCTTTTAACACAACGCATGCTCTTAAAAAATACTTCGTTTCCCTGCCAAGCAGCAACAAAATCTTTTTTATGATTGAAACAAACTTTTTGGCCATGATCATTACAAGAATGAGATGAAGTGTAAGTAAATGCTTTGTGCAGTGGCTAAGTAAGCTTCTGTGGTGATCTGAGCAACGGCAGGGAATGACCCAGAAAACTACAGGAGGTGACATGTGGAGGGGGAGGTTTTGTAGCAACACCACAGAACAGGCAGGAACCGTAGCAAAGGAATCTGCACAGACTCCCTCAAATAAGTGGTTGGATTGTGCTTGTTGTGTAGATATAGCCAAATTTGGGCTATGTACTTCATAATAATGCTATTTTGTACCCCACGCGGTACGGCATAGGAAAATTAAATGAGGGACGGCTTTACATCTTGCTCCTTGACTTTCCAAAGGACAGAATGGAGTCTCTATGGGTCTCAAATTCACTCAAAACCATTCAGGTCTCAAACAATGAAGGCTTTGTCCCTCTTTTTTTCTTCTGAAGTATTACATCTTCACTTTCATGCAACTAAGAAGAACTAGACTCTAACATGACATTGTACACTAAGGCTACATTCCACTTTCCAGGCATCACTTCCACATGTTTCCTACTTTAATTTAGTGCTACTTTGCAATAGAACAATTTCAGTAATTTATGGAAAAACAGGAAATATCAAAAACAATGATTAATATGCATTTTAAAATGTATTAATACAGCCAGAGCAAGAGGGGCATGAGAGGCAGAGTCTAAATCAAAAACAAATCAAGAATATCACATTTAAGTAATTAAGAAGCATTTTACTGAATGAAATGTATTCGATACACCTTTGTTTACAGTTACGGAGGTTAAATGTTTCCTAAAGATTTTAACTTGGTTTTGAAACTGCAGAAGGGATTTTGACAAACTCCTTCACACAGATCATCTCCAGATCTTGTAGGTTTTGGGGCTGTTGCTAGGCAACACAGACTTTCAGTTCCCTCCCAAAGATTTTCTATGGGGTTCAGGTCTGGAGACTGGCTGGGCCACTCCAGGATCTTGAAATGCTTCTTAAAGAGCCAATCCTTAGTTCCCTTAGTGGTATGCTTTGGGTCACTGTCATGCTGGAAGACCCAGTCATGACCAATCTTCAATACTAGGCAGCTGTTGCCCAAACTCTCACGATGCAAGGCCTGGTCCATCCTCTACTCAATACAGTATAGTTGGTCTGACCTCTTTGCAGAAAAGCACCCAAAAGCATATTTCTGGGATGGTCTTTGTAACAGCCGTAATTGTGTAGTGTCTCTTTAAGATACTCAAGTATCGCTAATGATGTCACAAGTATGCACCACTGCTTTTCTGTAGAGAGCATGGGAGAAACGTGCTACAGATGGACACATGAACTGAGACGGACATGTTGGCTCCCTAATTTTCAGTAACGTTACGGGTTGTTTGGACTCCGCTCATTTTCGGGTTGGATAATATAGCCGCCGTTCAACCGGGCTTTCTAAGGTTTGTGAAGGTGTTTATTGAAGGACAACTCTGTGGCATGCCCAGTACCAGTCTGGCTGTGAGTTTTTGACCGTCCTGATGAGTCTGCCGCCTCCTCTCCTCCCTTAAATACAACCCAAGCGTTACATCTTCTTGGGATTGTACTTATGTTTCTCCTTCCTCCAAACACGGCAAATGGAGTTTACACCAAAAAGTTATATTGTGGTCTCATGTAACTTCATGACCTCGTCCCACGCCTCCTCTGGATCATCCAGGCGGGCCTAGACGTGTGCTGGCTCGATCAGGGCGACCCTGCTAGTTCTGCAGGATGTTTAGTGCATGACTGTGTGCCATTACTATGGCAACCTTTGAGGCAGCCAGATGTTGGTTTTTTTCCCAGCAATTGATACTGAGCTGATTTTCCAGTTGAAATGATTAAATTTTTGCTATTCAATGTTGAAATCATCAGCTGATGAAAACTTGTAAGCTATAATCAATAGAATATAGCTGTAATCAACATTGTTTGAATAGATAATCCCAATATAGAGCAAGATTTTTGAGCCTGAGGCAAGGCCACAGTAAGTGCAGCCTTCCCATAAAAGGAAGGAAATTAAAAATGTATCAATCCTAAGCATGTTTTTGGTGTATATCAGAACATTCTGGATTTTATAAACACTCAGATTTTCTCTACAGTAGAACTAACTGGGAGGCAAAGCACCGAAAAAAAAATCCTCCCCAACGACCAATGCCCCAGTCTACCATAAGGCTGAACAACCATATGTACAAGTAAAGCAGCTGCAGCGAGGCCAGGAACTGAATTTCAATCACACAATAAATAAATCACATACAGTGTTGGAAGACTTCTACCTGGTCTGTAGCACGGAGCAGAGCCAAGAAACGGGGAAAATTGAAAACCACTAGATGCCCACTATCTCTAATGATACAAAGCTAAATGTCAGTAATGGCATTAATTACCCTGAATGGTAGAGTAATTTGTCACGACAACGTTCAGTGGACACAGAGCTGAAAATATACTTGAATGGCATAAAACTGATCTGAAGAGTCGGGAGAGGATAAATACCAAATTTGGGGGCTATGAGGGTGAGGGGACGCGGGGTTGGAGTTAATGCTTCAAACAACTTATGTCAAAAATATTTGAGGTGGTCCAACTAAATTCAAACTTTATTGTTTTTCCCATGATTGATTTTCTTTAAAAAGCTACAGTATGTTCGGTACGTTTCATGTATTCTTGTCATCAAGCTAGAGCTGTTCATCCAAGTAACCCAATATTTGCCAAGTATTAAAAAACGAAACTTACTATGAAGAAATACATTAAAATTATTTTAACTTTGATTTTTTTTTTTTGGTTGTGGAGAGATTATTCTGTTTTCCTGTGAAAGAAAAAGTTGCATTTCTCAAATTTAAAACATGCAATAATGTTTAGTTGTTGAATAAAGTACTATTATCTATCATTTATTCACACAAAAAAACAAAATCAGAAAAAAATAACAAGAAAGCAATCTACCATAAATTAAATGTTTCTGCGGGGTTTTAAATAACCAGTTTATTTTAAGCTAATCAATAAAATAACCACCTAATGTTACAGTTAGTATTGCGCAAATTGTTTCGTCTAAGAACTTCACCTTGTTCAAGGTGAAGGTGAAAAATGAAGATACATGGATTGTTAAAGATTTATATGTACAATAGAATGAAACATCTGGTGATTAAAATATTTTTTTCTTTAAAGGCACATGTGTGGTTAATGGGAATGTGCAAGTTGTTCATATTAAAACAGCTAAAGTGCGTCTGTTTACACCTAGTGCAACAGTTGAATTTCCTCTGAGATCTAAAAGCTGCAACAGGCTCTCAGCTCCGGAGTCTGGGAAAAGTCTTGACAGTCTGCAGCTGCTGCAAAACTTCTCTGCTCGGAAAGCTGAACCTCCAAAGCAATAATAATAATTAAAACAAACGCTGGCTTTTCAAACTCAGAACAAGCCAACAAGGTGCGAAGCTGCAGACGAAACTTACCTGGGTACGAAACAGACCTGGGAAAGGAACTTTGATTGCACCGCGAGTTTTAGTTTTCCTGCAGGAGATCCATCTGAACGTGTTCACGTGTCAAGTTAAGACACCGAAAGCATTTATTTCCGGTTGAAAGTGTAGAGTAAAACTCATTCAGAATCTGCAACGAGCCGTGGAACGTAACATGGGATGGCTTGCTCTGTCAAATAAGAATGATAAATTGAGCTAAACGTATGCTTTTAATTGCTTCTTTACAATATAAATACATAATTTCAGCACGTTCATGTCCAATTATTCATTGACAAATTAAGTAGTACAAGAATAATAATGATAATAATAGTAATCATAAATGAATATGAATCATCATCATCATGAGAGTTGCTTTGTTTTCAAATTAAGCACCAGTGCGTGTGCTGGAAAATACGGTAGCATAAGTAATAAATACACACAGGCCAAATCAACCTTAGATTTGTGATTTCATTAACGCCTGCCCATGAGTTTACTTTATTTTGAAGTTAGAACGCACACTTCCTTTTTCTTCCCTTTGGAGATTTTGTTTTGCAAGACTTGAACAAGTCTCACTGCAAGAATGGACACTGAAGAGGGAGAGGGGGGGGGGGGGTAATCGTACAACATGTTTGTTTATTGGTTTTCTTTGGACTGTAGCAAAACAACAATGAATTCTTATGCGTGTAAATCTATAAAGGTTTTCTGCGTCTGAAACAGTCTAAGCTTTCGGGTGGAGGAGGGTGGTTAATGTCTCAAGCAGTGTCTGCAGGCACTGCCTCGGTCTGTGATCAGAAATCCTCCCAGTTTGTACAGAGCTCCACTGCCTCTGCTGAGTAAAGTGCGCATGTAGCGCTTTGCAGAGGAAGGTTGACCTGCAAGGCAATACAGCAGAGTAAATAAACAAACAAACAAACCAAAAATTAATGACAAAACAGAAAATTAAGTGAGTCAAACTCACTATGTCATACTTTTGGAATAAGTGGAGGGGTTAATTTTCTTTTGCAGAGTCCATCCCAGTTGAATCCATCAAACCACCTGAAGTAAAAAAAAAAAAAAAGAGTACCATCATTATCATCATCTGCAACACTGCGTTTCCAAGCAGAGCCCAGAATCTGTGTTTAATGAAATCAATCCATGCTCTCACTTGTGCTTCTGAATGGCCTTGGCCCCGTTTCTCTGGCTGCCCAGTCTCTCTGAAGGGTTGCCCCTGGGTGATGAAAAGCAAAACAAGAATAAACAAGCTATGAATTAATCACCCACTTCATGTCCTCAAGCGATGGAAGCAGGATAAAGATGAAGAAACACTAAAATCCATTGAAATACAGGTTTTTGATTTTCTAGTCTTATTAGAAAGTATTCCTACCTGCAAAGCTTCTGTATGAAATCACAGGCGTCTTTGCGGAATGACTTTGGGAATTCGATCTGATCGATACCATTAACAGTGGCGGTGAGAATCTTCAGCGGGTCAGAGCCATCAAACGGGAGCCTGGATAGAGAAACACAATCCAGTCGGGAACCTTTGATCTACAGTGATTCGCAAAAAGTATGCACACCCCTTGAATTTCCCCACATTATGTATGGTTACAACCATAAACCTGAATGCATTTTATATGTTTGTTTGTTTTTTGTGACCGATAAAATAGAGGTGGTTAGTTATAAGGTGGAAAGAAACATAAATGGTTTTTGAAATTTGTGTTTCAAACACCATTAGTCAAAGCTTTGCAGAATTACATCTTGCTTAAAATACAGCTTTAAGGGGCATCTACCAGCTTTTACATCAAACCCTGCTTGACAAATATGGCAAAATGTCTTTGCTTTATTTCTTCTTGGCAAAACAACTCAAACTTAGTCAGACTGGATGGAGAGCATCTATGTGCCATTATCAAATCCAGGGATTTCAGATTTCATTTATGCCTATCTAGATCATTCTAACACATTAGTATACATTTTTCAAAACCCCTCCATTGTGGCTCTGACTGTTTTCTACAAGTTATATAGTGTTTTACAAGTTTAGCTTTGGTCCCATGTGACTAAAGAATGTTCTTCCTCATGTTCCATAAGTTTTCTTTTTTGGATAACTAATGAACATCTTGGTGAGATGTTCAATGCTCTGGATGACGATTCAGAACACATTCCTACTTTAAGTTTCTCCATAACTTTAGAGAAATGTGTCTGCTATATTCACAGGTCTTCACGATGCCCCTCCTTCACTAATGTTCTCTAATCTATCTTGAAAGTGAACTCCGCCTTACTAATTTACCAATTCCTAATTCCCTAGAGTTTATTTACACTAATCAGAGTAAAGGAGCTGATGACAAATTCATAACGTTTCAGATTTCTCTTTGCATCACAATAAATCCTAACAAAGCACATCATAGTTTGTGGTTGCGGTCTGAATGTGAAAACCCCCAAGATGTCAAATCTCTTGGCAAGTCTTTTACTTTGTACTTTAACATCACCCACCAACAACACTTTAACAAATAATGGCTCCTCAAACATTAAAAGCTTACCTACCGCTGAGAAGCTCAAACACAAAAACACCCAGAGACCAAAGATCTGCGGATGTACTGTGGCCTTTGCTCAGGATAATTTCAGGTGCCATGTAGCCCGGTGTGCCGCAGAACGTCCACGTCTTCTTACCCACCTCAACCCTCTTCAGACATCTGGAGCCAATCTACGGTACACATCCATACGGTCAGCATTACCACGATTAAACATTGAGCTTGAATCAGTTTGTAGTTACCAGTTTGCCATAACCCTGCTCATCCAGAACAACGTTTTCAGGCTTGACATCTCTATACACGACGCCTCGACAGTGAAGAAAACTCAAGGCCTCGACAACACAAGCCGTGTAGAACTTGGTGCTGCCGTCGTCTATGGATCCTCTGAAAAATAAAGAAGTTATCAGTCTGAGAAAATCAATAAAAACAGCTGTCATTAACTAAAGCAGTATACATTACAACTAGCAACAAAAGGTGAAATGACAAAAGCCAAAACAATCAGTGGTTTTTGTTTCATTGTCATAAAGTCTGAATGAAAACAGTGAGACTGGTACTGATTATTTTCAGTGCACATGATAAAACGTGACCTCGCTGTCAGCTTGCTGAAGCTTCACATACTCACTTCTCTTTGAGTAGGCGAGACAAATTCCCACCCAGACAAGCTTCTGTCAAACTGTAAAGATGGTCAGCATCTCTGAACGTCTTGTACAGCCTGTAATCAAAATATAAAGAAAATTGCTAAAGTCACCATTCTACATGAATGCTTTCCCCTTTCTCATATTGTAACCACTTTAATCGACTTGCATTTAATGCATTTAAGAGGAGTTTTATTTGGTAGACAAATAAAAGTAATGTATAACTATGAACCGGAAGGGAAATTATACTTTGTTGGCTTAGAGCATTATTTTAGTGTTAGACTTTAGCTTTTGGTTTAGTTTGATCCTTTTGTTTTCCCCTGAGTTCCCTTTGTGTTCTTTTGTGTCAATTAGTCACCTTCCCTCAGCTTGCTAGTTTGTTACTCACCCATCTACTCTTCATTCTCTCGATTAATCTCATAGTTATCTTGTCGCTGAATCATCTTCTTATCATTTAAGGGTCAGTCTGTTGAATCACCTCCTTGTCAGATCTTTCCATTGTTGTGCACATCCATGCTAACTCTCTTGTACTCCTGTTTCTTAATTGTTTCTGTGGAGACAAGTTTGTCTCTTTGTGCTTGTGGGACAGGCATAAATTTCCTTTTTTTTAGAATTAAACTCTTGTTTTGTGAGTTTCATTTTAATAAATTATCATCTCCATTAATCTGACTCTGCCTTTTTCCAGTCTGTGCACATCTTCTACTTGTGCTTCGATCAGCTTCTCCAGAGTTACCAAGGCCTTTATAGCCGCTTCTCTTCTTGTACAGCCAGCCAGTTTGGGTGGGTGGTCATGTCTTGGTAGGTATAGTTGTCCCATACTCTTTTAACATTCAGGTGATAGAACAGTGCACCTGTCTGCTGTGTTTCTTGGTTTTCATGATGCCTTTTGCGTAATATTGTTCTCTAACATTTGAGGCCTTCGAAGTATTGGTTTAAAAAACAAATGCAACACTGAGATTTTTACGCCTAAAAAAGCTTGAAAACCACTTCTTCAAATGTTGCTACAATTATGTGCTTTTTGTGTGGGTCTCTCCCCCCAAAAAAATCCCAACAGATACAAATTAAGGTTTATGCTTGTGACATAACAAAGTGTGAAAACGTTTAAAGGGTGTAAATACTTCCGCAATTTTTTGAAACAAGATGCTGAATGAGTGATACCTGACAATGAATGGACAGCGGGCTTCCATCAGGATGCTGCGCTCTCTCAGAATGTGCTCACGCTGACCGCTGTTGAGAATCAGCTTCTTCTTGAGGACCCTCATGGCAAAAACACACCTGGTGTTCCTCTTTAGTTGCACCTGAAAGCAATGGGGGAAAAAAAAAATCAATACATAGCCTTGTGGAAAGAAAGAATCTCAGTGAGGCAGGAGCTCTGGGATCGGTACGATTGTGAGTGAGAGATGAAGTCTTTACCAAATCCACGTGACTAAACTCCCCGAGTCCCAGGGTACGAATAATCTGGAAATCGCTTAAGGTGGAAGCTGCCAGGGAGGCAGGATCCTCCTTTGGCCTGAGGAGGAAAATACCGATGAAATTGTGTTTTTCTATGGATGTAAAATAAGATACTACTGCATTGCCCCTCACTCGACTTTTGACTCATTACTCTGCTGCAGCTGTGGAGGGCTGCCAGATCCTGAACCTTTGATAACATCTCTAAAGGTCCTGAAACGCAAGCAAGCAAGTAGTGAAAATTCCTCATTTTTCTGGACAAAAAGAATCACAGTATGTATGCAACATATAAGAGCATAGAAACTGAATCAGATACTCTCAAAATGCACGTTATTTAGTCTGCCCAGATTGTCACCTTACCTTCTGTCTATTACCAAGCATGTCACTTCTCCAATAGCCATCACATTTACAGACTGGATGATTTCTCTGAGAGCAGAGAGAAATAAAGAAAACCATATGAATATAATTAATAAATGAGAATCAGACATGCATTCATCGACTGCAGGAAAGTAATTCATTTTTAGGCTTCACAGTAATTTTTAAAACCAAGAATTGATTGTACAGATTAGAATTTATTCTTTATATTCTACACAGACTCAAAGATTATAGAGAAACTCATACATACATAAGTAAAAATTATTCAGATGTGTTACCACAACCTCAAAGATCCAGATTGTTCCACAGATGAAAGACCCATGGTTAGAATAATCAGGAACGATTTAGGGACCAGGACTGCACAGTGGTGCAGTTGGTAGCACTGTTGCCTTGCAGCAAGAAGGTCCTGGGTTCGATTCCTGGGGTCTTTCTGCATGGAGTTTAGTTTGCATGTGTGGGTTCTCTCCAGATACTCTGGCTTCCTCCCCCGATCCAAAAACATGACTGTCAGGTAAAATGGTCTCGCTAGGTGTGTGCATGGTTTTTTGTCTTATCTGTTTCTGTGTTTTTCAAAATATCAAACAGGAAAACATGAAGTTTCTGGAATGGCCCAGATCTGAATCTTTGTGGACAATTTACACAATTTTCCACCAGTAGGAGCCTGGTCCCTTAATGCAAGGTAGGATGGATCCGTGCTTTCACCTCATTTAAGCTCAATACTGCTCCAACCATCTGAAAGTTGCTGCTGAGATTTAGACCCAACAGACCAGACAACATTTTCTCAACCTGTTGTCCTGTGTGATTTGTAACCTCGGTTTATTGTTTTTGTCTGATAGGTGTTGCCTCTCTATCATCTTGAACCAGTCTCCCCTTTCTCCTCTGAGCTCTAACATCAGCAGGGCATTTTTTTTTGTCCACATTACAGAAATATGGACAATAGTTTATATTTTTCTAACCACTATTTGTAAACCTGAGAGATGGTTGTGCATGAAAGTCCCAGTCCCAGAAAGCCTCAGCAGTTTCTGCACTGCAAAAAAACTCAATCCTACCAGGTACTTTGATGCTCACTAACTGTTTCTTACCCCCAAAGAGCTTTTTCTCCAAACCACTGTCTCTCTGAGAGCTCGGCCAAAACGATCTGCTCCTGACGGCCTGGCTTCTTCTCTGTCACACTCACCTAAAGAAAAAATGGTGATGAACGCTGCAGAAAAGAGGCACAGTCTATTTTCCCTATCATAAAATAATTACTATTGCTGCTCTGACATTTGGACTCAGTCTAAGCCCATTTCACTGAAAGTCTCTTTCTAGCTGAGCTGCTGTTAGAGAACATTTAACTTTACCTGGCCTTTGCTAATGATGTAAAAGGTGTCTCCGACAGCTCCCTGTCGAAAGACGTAGTCGCCATCTGAGTAATTTGTCTACAGCAGAAGGAATTTTTAAAAAGCAAGAAAAGAAAAGAACAGTGAAGGTCTTCACTTTTCCACAGACATGACAGAAAGGAAGATTGAAGCTGAAAATGTTACCGAATTCTGTAAAAAAAAATAAATAAAAAAATCAATCTGTACCTCTTGCACCTGATCAAACAGTTTACTGATGACATCATCTGGCAACGACTGGAGAAAGGGAACGCTGCGCACAGACATAAAAAAGACACAATAACATTTTGTTTTATAAAAAGAAGTTCTTACTTTCATAAAAAAAAAAAAAAAAAGAAAAATCCTAATCTATATTTCAATGATTTCTTACAAACAAAATAACAACAGAGATCTGGGGAGAATAAATGGGAGCAGCAGACAATATTTAGAGTTTCGGGGGTCTGATGTTCACCTTCTCAGCAGCTCCACTGAATGAGAAAGGCGGCTGAGGCCACACTGTGTGAGAACAGAGTGGTAACTCTTGCGGTCGATAGCCCACAGCTTGCTGTCTGTTTGTGCTGCAGATCAAAAGACAAAGGCAAGAGGAAATGATAAAGGTTGTGTCAGTGACACGGGCGCTCTGATATAAACACTATGGACAATAGCAAAGACTCACGCTGCCTGCAGCCCGTTGTGGCTGAAGAGCAAAGCTTCAGCTGAGCACTCAGACAGTTTAGGTCAGGGCTGCATTAAAAATGTCTCCCTTTTCCCTCTTACAGAGGACACTGAAGATAAATCTAATCTAATTCTTTCCACCATAAATACCCCCTTTCTTTATAATAGAGTTTGAAAGTGGTGTAAATTAATAATGACCCATATTGATTGGTTCACTGAAGCTTCCTGCAAACGGAAGTAGATGTCCTCGAGACGCTCTAATTACATCCAATATCTAATCAGATGGTACTGCCCTGATATCTTAATTTCCCCATTAGAATATTCTCTGTGTGCTCCTAATTTATCACCACATGACATCTCATTGCTGGCTACTGCTTTTTATTTCAAATCTACTTCGTTCAAATCATATGGGCCTTTCTCGAAGCACATCTTTATGCTCTTGTCTCACATAGAAAGCTTTGCAGACATTTAAACAGCTAGCTTTTTCATATTTTGTCATAATGCAGCTACAAATTATATGTTATATTTTGTATGATAGACAAAGACAAATTAGCACAGAATTGTAAAGTTTAATATAAAAGACATGAATTTCTCATTTTAATTGTTTTTTTACCAGTAAATTGATAAATTGTTTTCAATTCAGCTCCGGTCAGATGAATTTAAAGCTTCTTCCCATGGCACATTTAAGCAACCACCTCCTCCATTATTATGCCTGAAATTCAACAAAAGGGAAGAATGAGAAAAAAAGATATCAAAGGTTGAGCTTATTGCCTACACGTAGAGCTCTATGTATGGTGGAAAACTCGCACTCCACATCACCCTAAACAACCCATCCTCACTATGAAACATGGAGGTGGCAGCATCATGCAGTGGGGATGCTTTTCTTCAGTGGGGAAAGGGAAGTTGTTATAAGTCGATATGAAGATGGTGGAGCTAAACACACAACAATCCTTAAAGAAGATCTGTTAGAGTCTGTAGAAAAGTAGAAAAGGGGTTCATTTTTACTTCAAACAACAACATGATGGGACACCGGAAAAAGCTATTGTTGTGTGCAAGTTGTGCTAAAAGGAGCCTATCACCAAAACTATTCCAGCTTAAATACCATCTCAATGCACAACATGTTGACGCAAGAACAGACGTCCATATTTCTGAAGAAGTATTTGTTCAAAGGTCCATGAATGATCGTGGGTTCCTAAAACACTTGAAAGCTGAAAAGTTATAATAGCACTTTACACCATTCAGGTAGTTGAATAACCTAAAAACTGATTAAAAATAATAAACATTGGTTATTGAGCTCTTAAGAGTTTTTGAATTGAAAATTATGCTTATTTTGTCAATATGTAGTTTTTGATTAAAGTGCGATAAAATGCAGACCCTGCAATTAACTCAATTAAACATTTTAATCAAGTCCCACCACCAATACTGTCATAATAATAAGCTACCTGAGCAGGGTGTACTATGCACAAGTTTTTCCACGGTTTTGCGTCTGTTACAGAAAATCCCAATAAAATACTGTAAAGTTTCTTGTTGTAATGGAACAAAATACAAAAAAAAAATGTTTACTGGGCTCTAATACTATTGCACGTCATTGTATATCTGTATGACTTGGATCACCTGCTCCCGTATCACCACACCAAAGCCTCACTGGCGGCATCAAACACAAAGCGAAACTATTTTCAGGTCAGGAAGGAGATGAGCACGGTGGGCCCTGAGCGAATCCAAAGGGAAAGGATGACAATAATGGGCAGGGAACAAAGGAGGACAGGCTGTCACCATGAGTTGAGGATTGTTACCCGGGAGCAGACAGATAGCTGAGAGCGGTAAATTGGAATGGCTGGCTGCTCTCAAGATAAAGAAAGCAGCTGAAAGAGAGAATTAGATGATCAGTGATGGCAAATAAAGTGATGTTTCTTCCATTTACACTGATCCCAGCCGCTTCCACAGCCTGTTTACCCACAGCTAATATTTATTTATTTGTGAAACCAGACCAGAGATCTGTGGTGACTGCTGAGAAAGTTTTTTTCCCCACAGGGCTGAGATCGGATGAGGGGAAGAAATGAAAGAGCAATGTTTGTGTTAAAAGGATTTGTCCGCTTCTCTTTTTTTCTTAAACATGGGAGCTAATGGATATTTTCAGAGCACATTTATTTTGTAAATGTTCTGACTAATGCATGCTTGTGGAGAGAAGACTGCTGGCTTGTGCAGCAAAGCATTACATATTTGAAATTCCCCACATCTCTGGAAAAAAAAAAGAAACATGTGAATGCGCAGTGCTGTCTATGATTTCAAAAGCGTCTTTGATTTTAAATTCCACAGACGTCCTCCGTCTCACACCGCACCAGAGCTCTGTATTCTTGTGATCTTCACAATAATTATTTATTCTCCATCCAAGTCAAAATCAATCAAAAAGGAGGCCCCCATCAGTTTTCCCTGTGACATTCCTCGAGTGATAATTGTATTTCGTTGTAAAAAGACGTCAACACAATGCCTACCTGAGACAGAGTAGGTGTGGGTGGAGTTGTAGAGGAGCGCCAACTCTCCAAACATGTCCTCCGGCTCAAAGGTAAGGACCTTCTGTCCATCTTTTGTCACGTCCAGTCTTCCTTCTGCCAAGAAAATAAACAAATTAAAATATGTACATTATTTAAACATCTACGCATTTTTTCATGATACCAAAACACAAAAGATATTATTATTGAGGTTTTATATGACTGACCAACATAAGGTAGTGCACAATTGTGAAGTAGAAGAGAAAGGGTATGTGGTTCTCAAAATTATTTATCAATGAAAAAACTTAAAAGTTAATATTTGCTGCAATAATGGTCATAAGGAAGTCTTTTTGGGTATGTCTCTACCAGAGCTGTAGAGTCTTTGTAAAACAGCTTAAGCATATGTAAAAATCAATTTTAATGATTTTTACAAATTCTCAATTGAATTTGGGTCTAGACTTTGACTAGGCCATTCCTACACATGAGCACACTTTGATCTAAACTAAACAGCCCGATTGTAGCTCTGAGAGTATGTTTAACGCCATCGTCCTGCTGGAAGCTGAACTTTTGAACCACTCCACTTTCACAGATTGCTGCTGGAGTTTAAGGGATAAGAGTGTTATGTAAGGTACAGACATTTAAATACTTGCTGTGTACTTTTGTGTTGAACAATGTGGTGTGTTTGAGGATTCAGTGTAGACACAGCTCATGATGTAAACGACTAGAATAAAGCAGGGAGATGGCACCTACCAAACAGGGAAGGAGCCATTTTTCTGCTCCCTCCTTAGATTTCAACCCAGAATAACAGAATAGGTCCCTTTCATTTTCATAACTGTGCTTTAGAGTGGCATTCAATCTTGTCCAATCAAATCAACAGCCCGAGCCAGAACGCAACAGAATGCACATTTTAAGAAAAGAATGTAATCACATTTGCACTGGAGCACCTATAATCTAGGCTAAGTCCTGGTAAACAACTTGAAGTAAAATGAATGTTGTTGATCTTAAGAAGAAAATGACTTACCTTCTAAAACAAAAGCCTGATCCCCGGACGTCCCCTCCTGGAAAACAAAGCAGCCCTGATTGATGGTTGCTCGGTGCATGCAGGCAGTGACTGCCTTGATTTCTTCTTCATCAAGGTTCTTCAACAAGTCATTTTTCAAAAGCGCCGCCTGGATCAGCCTTCGAGATCTGAGGATATAAAGACATGACGCATATGTCACACTGTTGGTCATTTATCACCTTGAATGCAGTAGGGTGAAAGCTTGCAAGAGGTCTTAAAGAGATACTTTTTGATTAGCAGTCAACAAGAGCGAGAGTTTTCACTCAGAGCTGGTGTGAACTGAGGGAACAGCGCGTGCTCTTACTCCTGGCTTTTGTCACAGCTTCTGTGCGAAACCACTGCGATTGTCATAGGGTCTGGACTGAAGGGCTCTGAAATGACTGTCTGCCTTTTTGCACTTCGGTTGTCCTCAATTTGAGCTGCAGAAGCTACAGTAGGAGAAAACACACACACACACGCACAACATGTCAGTATTCTAGGTCAGGTTAAAGCTTGTGGCACTTGTTGCCCCTCCCAAGATATCACACATTAAAAGCATCAAACCATGTACACCTGCATCAACTGCAGAGGGTCCAGGAAGAGATAGGGCGGTTCTGTAGCGGTCTAGTTCTTCTTGCAGCCTACGGATGAGTTCGTCCTTTGTGTCCAACTCCAGCTCTAACTCATCTATTAGTGTGTCCCTCTGACGGAGCTCCTCAATCTTGAGCTGCAGTGCAAACTGGAGGTCCCGAAGTGTACCCATCACCTGCATATATATATATATATA
>CAEFZY010070452.1:0-17093 GCA_903066815.1 Brachyrhaphis roseni
TTCACATGCTGTTTTCTTCTTTTATTAAACTGAGTAATTTCTGTGACGTCATCACGCATTGTTGTACTTCTGTGACCAGCACGTCGTTCTCCGAGAGGACCCGGATTTAAGAGAGAGAGAGAGCCTGACTTTTTTCTAAAAGTTAACTTATTGAAATACTCTTTTTCTTAACATGTAATTTTAAATAATAAAAAATTTCCCATACTGCTAATACTGTAATTGTGTACACTGAGACACAAAACAATGTAAAAATTTGCTCTCTCTATTAAAGCAAGAAAAAAAATGTGTGTTAGAAAGTAATATTTACAGGAAAATGTATATAAAAAAAACATTGAAGTGATGATCCTTTGTCTTTCTTTTAAAATTGACCTTTAAACTATTAAGCAAATAAGAATAACCCAAAATATCTACAATGAAACTATATAAGGTCCAGTTTTAACACTTTAAGTAGTTCAGTATGGTCTCTGCATACTTTCAGGATGAACAAGGGGCCATAGGAGTATTATAAATAAAAACAGATTAACCCTGTATGTCCTGAATTTAAAATGTCCGCCTCGATATTTTGCTTATTTTAATTATACGCAGCTCTTAAAATGTCCTGTGACTAAATATATTTACCCATTTATCCATAACAACTAGAACTTTCAATATTTAGCAAGTTATTTTGCAGTTTACAGTCTATTAAAAGAGTGCCCTTCAGATTAACGTCACTCCCTGCTACGGTTGGGGTGAAATCACTGCAATAACCTGATATTGGAAAGTGCAACGTCTCGCCTTTCAGAAGCCGTTGGAATTTTTGAGATGGCGCAAAGTGTAGCGGAATTACAGTTCTGCAGATTTGGCTGGATCGCCGGCATTCCGTTTAAGATTTAAAGATTTAATATCTATCAAAGACGATAAAAGTTCCTTTACCATCCATCCATCCATCCATCCATCCATCCATCCATCCATCGTCTGATGATCTTTGCAGGGTCATGGAGGGGTTGGTGCCTATCTTTTGTCAACTGCTTCTGTTCCATAAATTAGTGAGAATAAACAAATGATGTTTTTCGAGTCCTATCAATTTCACATAAAGAACAAAGGAGTGTAAATCTTTTAAGATTGTCAATGAGAGTACATATTTATTAAGTCAAAGTAATTAAGTTGCTTTGATCAATACAATAAAAGCAGACACTGAGCATGCATTCAGACAAGGGAACCTCATATCCTCCTGTGGGGGTGTGTGTGTGTGTGTGTGTGCGCCTGTGAGAAAGAGAGAGTGGCTAGTAGAAAGCATCTGGCACCAGTTTCTCGTTCCGCTTCAAATTAATCGGATTTTATGGCACCTCATTACACTGCCCATCATTGATAATCAAAACCAGTATGAAGGGTTACACATACATTCATTTACACAGATGCACACACACCTCAGCAATTTTAGCTAGGAAAATTGCCAAGATTGCATTCCAAACACAAAATAAATAGTTGAAAGAAACTGAACCAGAGGATTTTTTTCAAAGTTTTTTAGCTTCAGTTCAGTTCGGTGTGTGTTTTCATATAAGTGTGTGTGTCCAGTCTCTCACACTGCTCCCATTACTGAGACCCATCAGTGTTTGAAAGCCTCCCAATATTCCATCTAGGTACTGCGTAGTAATAATATTCAAAACATGCATTATTCCATCTATCTGCTCTCCCCAAGGATCGTTTTTCTCTCTTCTGCCAATACACACACACCCAAACACACCCCCACGTACATGTCCATCCTAGTACTAAATACGATGGTATTGAGACATTAGTTAGAGTTATGGGGGGTACCTGGCCACTGTAACACCATATGCAATTTTACAGGGTCCATAGCCCGATGATATAGTGTCTGGCACCCACTCACACACATATAAGACCATTAGCGCTTGCCGCATCACCTCACTAAGCAAAGAGCGGAAACAAATGGCAGACCATTAGACTTTCATTACGGGGAGTTGGCTCGAGTGGAAGGTTGAACAGGGTTAGAGGGGAGTGAGACAGACAGACAGCAGTGATACACAAAGAGGAACTCTGATCAGTGGGTGGGAAGACAAATATTGTGTGTGTCTGTCTGTCTGTCTGTGTGTGAAACAGGAAAGGTGAGAGTCTGCAGAGCTATTTAGTATGGCAAAGGACTCCTTAGATATGAGAGTTATTGTTCATGACCTCCTCTTATTTGTTGAACAAAAGTCAATTCCCTTGCCTGTGGCTCTTTTAATATGTGCCACCTGTTTACACAGACACTCGTGGTAATCCAATAGAAACACAAATCTGCAAGCGACCACATATTTCCAAACAGGCACCTCTGTATTTCCCTCAAACAGAAAAACAAAGGCAAATCAGTGCATATGATCACAAACTACTAAAATTGTCTAACTCTCATGCACTCGTTCTTTAATCACCCACACAGACACGAGGCATCACACACATGTAGGGCTCCCAAGGTTAATAGCGGCTGTCATTGGCAGGGTGAGCTGTAATGGAACACACAAATGCCCTGGAGGATAGACAGAGTATAGGAATGATGAGGAGCAGGACCAAGAGGAGAAAGAGGGGTTGAAGAAGCAATCAGGCAAAGGGAGGGAGGTGTGATATGTCGGAAGGAGTGAGGTGGTGAGGTAAACTCTTCGTGAGAATCAATTACCACCAATTTAAATGAGGGGGGTTATTTATGCCTCCATTAGCCCTAAATTATTCACAATCTCCCTGAATTTATATGTGTTTGAGTGCTTTTTGGACTGCCTATTGCAGGAGGAGAGAACCGATGAACTGGCACGTGTAAAAGTGTGTGCGCCAATTGAAAAAAAAAAAACCTTTATACTTATATCATCAACAAAGCCTAATCCTTACTAGTTACCATATTTTAATCAGTGTTATGCCCTCTTGGATTCTACCCTTGCTCTCATCTTTGTTTGCAGTTAGCGTCTTTTTGCCAAAAGATTGACAATCAAAAAACACAACGGAAGAAACACAAGGAAACTGGTCAAATTTGATGGGAATATGGATAGAAAACCAGCTCCTTATGCTACGTTTTGCTTTTTAGAGAGGTATTTATATAGGATTGTAGTTTGGCAAAGGCAGTGGAGGAAGAGACCAAGGCTATTCAGTCTGTTTTAGCCATGAGCCATGCTTTCAAATATTGAAAGCATGGCTAAATAGTGTGGCTAATAAAGTGTGAGCAAGAGGAATTTTTAAGACATTTCGTTGCTGGCAACAATCTTGTGACCCTACTCCCCATGGGGTTGTTTACAGTGCATGCAATTTCCGGTAAGCTTTATGGAGCTGGCACATTATATATGTTATGGCCAAATATTAGTGATTGGGTAAAATCGGATTCGATTGTCTAAAACTTAAACACAGTTCGCAAGAGATGAGAATCAAGCAGCAGGCAAGCATATAGCTAAATATAGCTATTCTTCAGAAAATGCTTTAAAAGACTTGAGAGACCATTTATCAGGATAACAACCCTAAGCATACTGTCAGAGACTTTATGAAACAGTTAGATCTCATCATCATATTCATTTATTAGAATGGTCCGGTTAAACTCCTGACCTAAATCAAATTGAGAAACTTTCTCTCTGATCTGCCATGAGCTATTTCAAAACGAATGAGTATTGAGAAGTTGTTTCATAAAGCAAGGCAGGGTTGAATAAAAACACACATCATACTTTCTAGATTTTTAATAAAAACATATATTATTACTTTTCCCCTTTGCAATTACAGGCCGCTATATGTTGGTCTTTTACATAAATACCAGATAAAATATACAAAGGTTGATCACAAAAAACTACACAGTTCAAGTTGTGGGAATTATTTTTGCAATGTTCTTGCATATCTGTTAATTTGCAAAGTTAAGATGCAGTGGTTATATCCTTCCCATCAAGTCAAATGTGAATAGGTAATCAACACAAAGGTAATATAAGCAGCATAAAACACTTTATTTAATATTTTTGAAGCTCAAGTTGCTCCTCATCTAACTCCCATTGCCCACAGCATTCTAATGAGGCTATTTTGTGCTAACCTTAAAAATAATTAGATTTACAAGCAGATGTAATATACTTCAGCTTACACAAGCTCTCCTGAGCAAGAACATTTTCTCTCACTATGAAACTAGAACATGTAACAGGAAAAAAAACAGAGAAAATAAAACTTGCAGAAATCGAGTGGTGAATGCACATAATAAGCAGACAAAAAGTATGTTTTTGGGCTAGCTGGTTTTAGCACAGTGTGTCCATGTCCAGAACAGTTTTAATAATAACTTTGTAGGTCAGTCTTTCAGCAGACATGGCAGAAATTGATGCGGGTGAGTATTGTCTGCAGTTTATATTTTATATATTCAGTTAAAATTGTTCCAGTAGTCACAGCATGAGCCTTATAAATGTAACGATCTGAACACAAAAATAAATTTACATGGTGAATATTTTTAAAGTAACACATGGTGTAACACTGTGAATAGTTCAATAGTTCTATGTAGTGAAACTTGTTTTCCGTAAGACTGTCTTGTTTATCAGTTAAAGAACTAATAAGAAGGACATAGCGGGAGCAATCTGAAGCAAACAATTTTGGACTTCATACATAAAATTCACTTTACTTTGACATTCTTTCAATGTGTAGCCTAAGGCTGTCAGTCCAATGCACTAGACAGTTTTCAGTCTAAGGGTGAATCTGCTTTGAAGCCAATCTATTGCAACACCAGTATTTTCCCAAAGGTATACAATGGTAGCTCAAATCTCAACCTAAACCTTTTGAAAAACAGTACACCAGCGGTTAGGAAGGTTGTGTAAATGTGCAAGTTAACTTGTTCGAAACAGGCATCTACATCTTTCGCTGATTCAAAAGAATCAATGCAGGTCAAAGGAATACTGCACCGGAGACCGCCAAAAGCCATTTATTCATTAAAAAAGTGAATCCAGTGTTTCACTTAACTCGTTTCTTGAATGTAGGTCAACATGAATAAGTATCATGCAGAGAACTGAAGATGTGCAGCTTCTGAAATACTTTCCAATTCAAAGCTGATCATCTGCAAGGATAAGAGCCAGCATTTAAGGTTTTAACTCTAACATTCATTACTGCACTATAAAACATAGCATGTTCTTGTTTAGGTTGCTTATCAACATTTTTCCTCATTGCTTTTATTTCGCCTCACCATTGTCAAATCCGCAGTTTGAGATTGTTTGTAGGGTGTAATCTGTGCTGTAATCTGTCTCAGTCAGTGGAGTTTTGCTGGCCTCAGTCACACACAGTTTTAGACACACTGACAACCGAACGCTTACAGTTCTGACTGCAGTAAGTAAACAAACGTAATGGGGAACCAGGGACAGGATCTAAACTGGGGGCAATCTGAAGAAGTGTTTTCTTGTGCACCAGGAGAGCTGTTGGCCTGCACTCAACTTTACAGCTCACTTTGCTCTTCTAACCCACAGTGAAATACTGTATGTTACTCATCCTCAAGTATTGTTGTTGGAGACCAGGGGAGCTTTATAGGCCACTTAAGAGGAATGAGGTGACTGCACTGGCATAAAGAGTTAACTTGATCCACTAAAGTGTAAAAATATATATTAACGTATATATGCAGAAGAGTTACTGGAAGGTACTTATGTCATGGTACGGGCTAAGTGAAATTCCCTTTAATAAAACTTATAAGGTTGCTGCATTTGTATTGTGTCATATGACCTTTATAAAGGCATATGACACTGTGTAGATTTAAGCAGCTTGGCATGATGACAACTTTTTAATTCAAGTGGTTCCTTTTTTTTTTTTTGCACCATATAAAATCTTTATGCTTGCATTTTTTTGTTTGTTTTGTTTTTATGAAACTTGTACTTATTAACTGTGGACACATTTGCCAGTCTAATTTATGTCCCATAATATGCAGAAACATTTCAGCCCAAGAAAGCCCACTAGATTGTTATGCTCCACAGTAGTGAGGTAGTGAAGGTCTATTGCAAACACAGCTCTTTTTCCACATGACTGCTTTGTCTGTCAGACGCTGGAGAAGCTGCCTCTGCTTTACTCACTGCTGTATTTACAAACTTGGAGACACTCCTGTTCGCTCAAGCAAAGTCTTCCGTCGTCAGATTTAGGGGGCCTCTGAGGATCTGTATCACAAAGGAGTTTTTAATTTCACACTTTTTTTTTTCTTTTTTGCACATGCTGAAGGTCACCATGAAGACGGAGAATAGAGGTGGGCAAATGGATGTAAAATACTGATAATATTGTTACCATGTTGGTATCAGTATTGGATCAACACCAGTATGATAAGATTGACACTTTAGTAGGGTTGTTGTAAAAGAATATTTTAGTAATCGAGTACTCTGTAGAACATTTTTTTACATTATCCGAGGAATCGGATCTCTCTCTCTCTCTCTCTTTCTCTCTTTCTCTCTCACACACACACAATCCTTATTTGACCCCTGACAAAACGTAGCACATTTCAACACCCTGATGCTAGCACGTCACAACAACTCATAGGCGGAAGTAAGAGCTCCGCCCACCAGAAATAATGATCTGGGTGGAACACTGTGCGCTACATAATAAAACATAATTTAACAAAACTTCCAGGCAGATAAATTTTCCTTGAGGAATTTTAATAATCGAGGTACTCAAATCATTCGAGGAATCGTTTCAGCCCTACACTATAGTATTCAGACTCACTCTTGAAATTTTATTTATCTATTGTATAGTGTTGATCTGCTATCAAATTATAATTTTTTGCATTTTGTCTATTTACAGAACAAGGCACACATTTTTTTCCCTTTTTTTAGGTTTTTTTTTTTTGTTTATCATGTTATGGTGTAAAGTATTCACACCATAAATAATGTTAGGCACCATTATCTTTATCTAACTTCTGCCCTGTTTTATGTTTAAAATATACCTAAGTAGATCAATTGTTAATTATTAGTAACATTATAGAGTAACATTTCTAACAGGCTGCCTGTAATGTTCTGTGTACAAGACATGCAAAATCGCAATCGCACTATATGCCAAATCTGTAATGGGATGATAGAGCTATGGAAGCAGTGATTGCAAGCCTGCTGTAGTCGTACTGCTCTTGATCCCTCCAATGGTATTAGTTAATTTGATGCATTTGGCTGCATCCTGCACTAACGTTTTTGAAATGTTTTTACATATATATTTTTCAGTCCCTCTGATTTCTTTCTTTTACTTTTAGCAGTACAACTATCCAGAATGTATGGTAGAATCAACACTGAAATGCCGCAGAAAACCTGTGTTCTTCCATGGCCCCAAACCTGTAACCTATGGAGCAGCTGTGTGTTGAGCTCCAGAGATATTTTCAAGACCCATGACTGTGGATGATGGAGCTGTCATGCAGTGAGGACTGGTCATCTCTCTGCATCACCCTTTTTAAATATTCTGGAGAAAGTGTTAAGTTGTGGCAAAAGGATATTTTAGCCTTTCTGTATAAAGCCACGAGAGTCTTAAATTGTGGTACACATGATTTGAAGAAAAATTATATTTCTTTCATAAGATTTGTACCCTACACAATTCATGTGCTGAAATTAAAAGTCATATTTTCAAAAATGTTTACTGCGAGATTATACTGCTGTAATAAAATATTAGTTTACTGGGCTTTGTATACATGTATTGAGGGTACCAAGGAATGTGGATAGGGCTATTTCTAGCATATTATAGGCATATAATTTTCAGAACACCCCAGACTGGATTCATACCACCTTTGAGGTGTTTTCATTAAGAAAGAAAAGATTAGGGTTATTATCTGAGGTCTCTTTTGTTGTATTTAGACATCTCGTACACACATAATTGTTTACTGGTTGTACTTCCCTAGTTTTCATTTTTCATACCACGTCCAATATAGAACCAACATATCTTTCAGGTGACAGTAAAATGTTTACACATGGTGTTCTTCAGAGCAGTTACAATAGTTCATGTTGTTTGTATGGAGGGCTTCCTGTTACTTGTTACTCTCTCTCCTCATTGTCTCTTTGGCCTCCTTTTTTATCTTAACTGTCCTCTTTCACTGTGTTGATTCAATTGTTGGCTTTCTTATCTAATTTCCCTCTTATTTCCTTCCTTATTTTGTCCTACATTCTACGATGTGAACATTGACAGTCACCGCAGCTAATTCTCTTCAGTTTCCTGCCTAATGCCCTTATAGCTCTGCATAAACCAGCAGACTGACAGAGAGAGAGATCAGGAAATCCTCCCCTTACTTACCCTGAGCCCACAGACTTTGTGTATCCCCAGACACCTCAAACAGAAGTCTTTATTACGGAGAAACAGTCTGCTCAGAGGAGAGGAGGAGAATAATTAATAGGTTTCAGACTACCCCTTTTTGACCTCGGGTAATTATGCTGTTAAGGTAAAAAGAAATATATTGTGACTATAACTGTAATCTAAACAATGGTGATAAACTACAGCATAAGTGTCTTCAATGTGTTCAGATGAGGCACTGAAATAATTTTTTTAATTATTTAGTGAAGTTCTGTTAAAACACTGTAAGGAGTTCATATTTTACTTGATGTAGATAACTCAAGTTGTTTATTCATTTTGCATAAATCCCAAATAACTTGGTTCTGCATCCTGAAGCTAATGGCTAGTCCTGGATTACAGAGAGATCTATCTGATTGAACAGTAGAGTGAATTCAAAGTCAAACTGAACATGTACAATGAGTAATACAATATTTCTGGCTGATTTGCTGCATTAATTCATTATAAAGTAACCAGCCTGTCTTACAGAAATTAGTTGTTCAAATTGTGCTCCCATGTACACATTATTTAAATATTCATTAATTAATGAAGATTTATACAGTAGTGTCTTGTGGATTCTAATATTCCTCTTTTTTTAAGTTTAATGTTGAAGACTACCATGTATTTGCCCTATTACAGACCTTTAACATTGATTTATGATTAGTTTTTATTTGATTATTATAAAGAAACAAATTTGGTTGTCAATATCATCCCAATTTTACTTAATGAGCCACTAAAAATATGTTAAAAAAATGACTAACATTTGCCAGTTTCAGTGTTAATGTCAACATATTGTGCATTCCTAAGATTCACAGTGAAACATCCCTTATTGGACCAATAGAGACACAGAAAGGAGACATCTGTGCTTGTGCACACCCACTTTTATGAGCAATTGATTGTCATCCACTTACTATCATTGTCATGACCAAAGACAATGTTTGCATCCAGAGCAAGAGCATGCAAACTCTGGTTCAAAAAAGACATTTCTTTAAGATTATGAAGAAACTGAAATATTTCTTGTTTGTAAAACTTCTCGAAGTAGGTCATGTTGTGGAATTAGCATTGGTAGATTTCTGTAATTAATGTTATGATCTGGTGACTTCTTCAGGGTTTATCGTTTCTCTTACCCTCAGAAAACTGGAGATACTCACAAGCCTATGAATGGATGAATTTATAGATGGATCATTTATAGCAAATTGGAATGTCATCAAATGAAAACTTATTTTGAAAAGTGAAAAACATTTTGAATAATTACACACAGATGATGTTAAGCCTTTATTTCTGTTAAATGTGCTGACTTTCTGCTTACAGCAAATGAAAATCCAACATTTAAGATTTGACTATTAGATTAGACCTATAAAAAAATCTTTTTAATACAGCAATTTCAGGCGCATGAAAATATCTGTTTAAAGGTTATTATTTTCAAACGGTACAATTAGTCTGACAAACAAGCCTCATTGGATCACCAATTTTCATACAGTGAACATGACTGTAGTTAACATAATTCTCAATGTGACACTGCAGGTCTGGGAGAATTTAATAATCCAAAAAAATGAAATAAAAGTCTACCCTGAAACTCCAATAATTTCTCAAAACACACACAGGTCTGTGTCTGAGAAATGTTCAGCATTGAAGTGAGAAATGACCAACCTCAAGTAATCACTAACTGCATAATTTTATACAACTTCTTTTATGCCTCTGCAGGATTCCTAGGCACGAACGTGATCAGTGGAAAGATAAATGGTTATCTCAACAGGCATTCCCACACAAGCAACCACATGAAGGGGTGCACATGTGCAATCTTAGGCATCCACATCCACACAAACAAAATCACAGTTTGGTGTTAATCCTGAATGTATATGAAAGGGCACGCAGTAGTATGAAAAATAGGCACAAGCCTAGAAAGGATGACAGAGAATGGAAAACGGGGGGGAGCAGGGAGAAAAGTAGGGAAAGCAATGGACTAAAAGGGAGGAGAAAGAGCTTGGCTTTATTTAATCTTACCAGAAGTGTTGATAGTGCAGAAAGTTCAGCAAGCTGGATCAGTGGTTAAGCCTTGAGTTTTACTTTAACTGCTCAGCTCCTCTGGCAGTGCAGCGTGTGTGTGTCTGTTGTAGTTGTGTGTATTTGAAAGACTGAGTTGAAGACAACTGAGTTAACATGGTGCAAAGAAGCAAGAACAGCGTGCGGCTGGGAGAAATGTGCTTAATCACTAGAAAGAAGCTGTGAATTTTTCAAGAGGGAAGAGAGAATATATGCTCTTTTTGAAAGATAATTGTTTTTTATATAACATAATACAGTGAAAAATTGGTGAAAACATGGTATTATTATACCATGACAACTGGGGATAAATGTGAAAGCAAATTCATACATTTTCGGCCATTGTAGCTTACATTAGTTGTTATAAATTTCTATTTCTCCAGAAAAGGGACATCTTATAATTTTCCAAATGTTTTCTTGCATTAATAAGCAATAATGCATCATATTCAGCTGAGCAGATGCTACCACAGGAAAAGCACATTATTCTAATTAAATCCAAAGTGAGTCAGTCAAAGTGATAGCATGGAGAAAAACATAATAACCTCAGTAAAATAACATAGATGTTGGTTTCATTGAGATAACGGATAAACAACTGTCTCATACTAAATTTAACTAAATATATATACTTTTAAAATAAATTCAAATTTTCTTTAATGCAACAACGTGTTTGAGTTGATGGTAGAAAGTAACTAAGGTTATTTACCGCCATATTTTAGAAGTGTTTGTAAGTTAGAGTTCTTGCAAAATCTGCATTTGAGGCTGAATAGAACATCAAATAAGGTATATTCTTATTATAGAATCCCTTCAGAGTTAAAGATTTAGCATTTTGTCCGGCAACACTTGAAAACATTTGAAACAACTATATTAGCTGACCGATGTGTTACAAGACAGATCTTTAAGGGTACATTCACACCTTCCCTCTTTAATTGAGGTCTGGTTTGTTTGCCTAGAAAGTCTGGTTTGTTTGGGGAGGTGTGAATGCACAATCGATCTCTACTGCAAACCAAAAACGTAAACTGTTGTCTGCCTAAAAACCCAGGTCTATGTTCAATTGAAGTGAAATCCAGTGCAGTTCAAATGCTATGTGAATGACAAGAGGACTAGAAACTGCTCCAAAAGCGCCAAGAGGACTGTACCGCATAGCGTCCCGGATAAATACAACCAAAACAAATGTGCAAGTCTAGAGCTAGGGGGAGAAATAGGTTGTGGTCTTTTGACAAAGATAAAAGCGAAATCCTATATCCTCAAACAATGGATGCCACTACATTTTTGTTTACACTTTGTGAAGAAGGAAGTTGCGCTCATTTCTTCTTTAGAGGTTTTTGTGTCATTTCCTTGAGTAGTTCTTGGTGCAGGAAAGATGGGAAAGACGGGCTTTTTTAAGGGTTTATTTTGTCCCAGCACAGATTGAAAGTAAACTGCACCACATGAATATATAACAAATTTTACCGGACTGTCAGGTGTGAAAACACCCTGCACCTTGGGAGTCTGTGAAGATGTGCTAGGCAGTTTTATGTCATTACGTTATATTGCTGCAACAGTTATTATTAGTATAATGCCAAGTTTTTTTAAAAAAATATACAATCTTCACCAAATTTGTCCACCACATTTGTCCAGGTTGTTTTTGCACAAAAGAAAAGATAAAGATTTTCTCATTATTTTCTTAGATACTGTACAAAAACATTTGTATATCACTCTCTCACTCTGATATCAGCATTTCAAACTTGGAATGTATCAAAAGTTCTATGTGGCCCAAACTAACAAGGTCCTTGATCAGAACAGCTCATTGTCTCAATATACGGATTGGACTTTCGTAGCGCATACGTTTTCTTTGTTTTCCTGCTTCTGCTGCACTTTTTTTCTCTTAAGGAAGCCCAAATTCAACTGTGCTTTTGCTCAGTTTTCCTGACACCCATTTCAACACCTACTCTATTTGCACCAAGAAAAACAAAAACAAATGCGTCCAAGCTTACTAAACCTGATGTCACAACATGAGCTGCAATGTCCTTAAGGGGAATTCTATCAATCTAGAAGCTTCATAACAGCTGTCTATTGTGCCTAACAGGGCTCCAAAGAGATGTTGCTGCTGGGTAGCTTAGGGGGACGTTTCTGAACAGTAGAAACTGAAAGTGATCTAACATGGAAAACTATGTCACATTTGTAAACATAGTAGCATCATTCTTGGGGATAAAATAGACATTGAATGATTTTCCTTCAATCGATATGTTCCTTTTCTGAAACAGAAAGACCGTATGATAGTGGTTTATTCTTGTCCTGGATAAATAGCAAATAAACTGAAATTGCATTGTTTCTCGTGAATTTAAGGTTTCGCTACTGGCTCCTCATTCCACCTCTGAAGCCCGCCAGAGAGCTCATGGCAAAGTTCCCTCTTTTTTTACCGGGAAGGACAACCATGTATGTTTCCCAGTTCAGTGGGATTCTGTCCAATCTATGTTGAAAGATCTGCCACACCAGGTAATACTATGTTGAGTTCTTAACTACTCTTTGCCCTAGTGTTAGGCAAACATTTTATTACAACTTTCATTGAAATTTAGATTGATTTGTCTTAATCTTTCTCCACTAACATACTACACTCACTGGCCACTTCATTAGGTGCACCAGTTTAACTGCTTGTTCACATTAATAGTAAGTCAGTTGCAGTCACACGGCAGCCACTGACATTTTGTTGTCCAGATGTTCAGCCAAACATCAGAATAGGGAAGACATGGGATTTAAATGACTGTGAATGACGCATGATTGTTGCAGCTAGATGAGCTGATCTGAGTATTTCAGAAACGGCTCATCTCCTGAGATTTTAATGCACAACTATTGTTGAGGCTTACAGAAAACAATCTAAAAAAAGCTCAGTAAATAGTCAGTGAGTTGCAATTTTGTTTATGTTAGAAGTCAGTTAAAAATGGGCAAAGTGGTTCAAGATGGCGAAAGGCAACAACAGTTCAAATGATCACTTGTTGGAAGATTTGCTGAATACAATCTCTGAATGAACAACAGTTTCAACATTGATGCAGTCTGCCTGCAGGAACAGAATACAGCTTCTTCTGTCAGCCAATATCAGAGAGCTGTGGTTGCAATTCACACAGGTTGTTGCCAAACTGGACAACAGATTATAAATATTTTACTTGTTTCAGTAAGTTTTGAATTCTACTGAGAAATTCAGAAGATGCGGTCAGAATGTAGTTTAAATAGAATGAAACCATTGATACATCCAGTCTTGGAGTAAGATTCTAGCTATCATCAGCTGTGTGCACACTATTTTATTGGCTCTTTATGGCCAGGAATTTATTATACCTCAGTTAGTATTTTTACTAACCGTGTTCATCACTTACTGATTATAGTGTACCCACCAAACTTCTGATATTGTCTTCCAGCAGGCTAACTCAGCGTGGTACAAAGCTTCACTATCTACAAATAATTTCAAACTGCAAAATGACAATGAGTTTACGCTTCATATTCCCCAGATTTCCATCTAATATAACACCTTTGGCATGTGGCAGGATGGAAAATTTGCTTCATGGAGCCACAGCCAAAAAGTTTGCTGCAGCTCTCTGATGTCATTATGTCAATATGGATCAAAATCTCTGAGGAATGTTTCATGCACCTTACTAAACGTCGCTAAGAATTAAAGCCGTTCTGAAAGTCCAACATTTCTTTGATATAATGTCCAATTTTAGACAACGTTTTAAATCTGTTTCTAATCACGTCGTGTCAAATTCAGACAGCTTATACGGGGCATAACTTGTCCAGGACTGAGCCCTGAAACCAAACAAATGCATTAGTGGTGAATGTTTCAATCACTTCAAATGAAGGTCAAATAAAACACACTACCTTGAAAAAAACCCCAGCTAGGATAAGGTTTTATTAAATCATGTCCAGAACAGTGTAGAACAATCAATACTTAACCTAAACTGCAGTTTTAACCTTGACACTGTCTGTTCCTGTCTGCTAAATCATTTAGATGGTCTTGTCCAACACACCTTCTCCACAGTTGTTTGGCCTCCTGAGACTGATGTGAATGATAGCTCGGTGTAAACAAGCTCCACATGTTCACATGATAGTAGCATATTAGCTTGTACCTGTGATAGTTTGACAAAACAAGAATAGAATTTGACTTCTGTTAGAATAAAAACAAGCAAAGTTTCTGAAAATCAATTAGTGAATTGGAGGAAGTTTATGCTAAAAATATAAAGTCAATATTCTGATGGGGTTTTTTTTGTAAATATTCAAGTGAACTCAGACTTCATATGAGACAGTAAACTTGAAGTATTATTCGTAGCTCAATAAAAATTATATATAAGCAGCAGAGACCATTATGTCATATTTTTGAAGAACACTTTAATACATTTACTGTATTCTTATTTTTAAAGCAGTTTAAGCAAGCAAATCTGAAATTACCCAGCAACCGTTCTTTTTTTTTTTTTTTTTTTTTTTCAATATTTTTATTAGAAGGGAAAGAGACATTACAGGCAAAATCTTTACACTTAACATAGTATGCCGTGACACACACCTTCTTTATGGCATCGATAGAAACGAACAGGATACAGGTATAGAAGAGGTAAAAAGCACATAACTGACAAAAGGCATACAATTTACCTCCTATGAGTATTTTTCTTTTTCATAAGTGAACAAGACACAAGAACAAACCTAGTAAAAAAAAAAAAAAAGAGGGTGGGGTGGGGTGTAGCACTCAATCCGGGGGAAGAGATTGAAGAGAGTGAAAGAATGTCATGAAAGGGCGCCATAAGTTATAGAATTTGGCTGAGTTGCCTTTCACTGAATATCTAATTCTCTCCAATTTTAAAAAAGACATGGTGTCTTTTAGCCACTGATTGCTAGAGGGTGGTCTAGTTAGTTTCCAGTGAAAAAGAAGACGGCGTCTTGCCAATAAGGAAGTAAATGCTAAGACGTCCAATTGAAAATTGACTGTACTGCTGAAAAATCACAGTTTCTCCATTTTTCATGTTTGACGATGAGACAGAGCTTTTTTGGTCTTTCAGCATAAGACTTCTTGAAACAATAGGTTTTGACTATGTTCCTGCTTCAAACAGAACTACTTCTTCTCAGCATTTCTATTCTGTTTCGAAGATAGTAAGGCAGAAAATTGACTGTACTGCTGAAAAATCACAGTTTCTCCATTTTTCATGTTTGACGATGAGAGAGAGCTTTTTCGGTCTTTCAGCTTAAGACTTCGTGAAACAATATGTCTTGACTGTGTTCAAGCTTCAAACAATCAGAACTACTACTTCTCAGCATTTCTATTCTGTTTAGAATATAATAAGGCAGAAAATTGAATGTACTGCTGAAAAATCACAGTTTCTCCATTTTTCATGTTTGACAATGAGACAGAACTTTTTTGGTCTTTCAGCATAAGCCTTCTTGAAACAATAGGTTTTGACTATGTTCCTGCTTCAAACAGAACTACTACTTCTCAGCATTTCTACTCTGTTTTTAAGATAAGGCAAAAAATTGAATGTACTGCTGAAAAATCACAGTTTCTCCATTTTTCACGTTTGACAATCAGACAGAGCTTTTTCGGTCTTTCAGCTTAAGACTTCTTGAAACAATAGGTTTTGACTGTGTTCCAGCTTCAAACAATCAGAACTACTTCTCAGCATTTCTATTCTGTTTCGAAGATAATAAGGCAGAAAATTGAATGTACTGCTGAAAAGTCACAGTTTCTCCATTGGAAGGAGAAGTGAGTGAACATAGCAAAACAAACGTAGTTGGTAGGATTTGATTTTGGTGGATCACAGGAGCTGTACATTGACTGTAGTAGAATGCTTCTACATCAGGAGGAAATAGTGGAAATGAGATGGAATGGATCAAGATCATCACGAATGAAAAGAGCACTTAGGAAGATACAAGAAAGGGCAAGAAGTTGGTCGGAAGAAAGTGAGGCAAGAGCAGAAATTAGCAAAAGGACAAAAACAAACGATCGGGCGAGTTCACAAAAACAAGATGACTTTACTATAGAAGTTGAATTCAAAGTCGTAGTGGAATTCAAGCAAGATGGGGATATATTCACCCGATAAAACTGACCAAAGCAATAGAGGAAGAAATAGGGAAAATTTAAACGTCTAGAATCATGAATAACAGAAGAGTGCTAATACATACTGTCAGTGAGTCACAACAGAAGACACAAAACCTGATGGGGGAAAGAATTAAAACATATATTCCAGGATCTTTAGCAAGTCTGAGAGGAGTAATTCAGGAGTTCCTCTTGAAATGACAATGGAGGTGTTATATTCCGGGGTCCTTGGTTCTCTTTGTGGGGTTTTTCCTGTGCGCCTTGTCCATTATTCCACCAGATGGCGCCAGGTTCCGGATGGAGTGCGTTGATGTCATCAGTCACAGCTGTTTCCCATCAAGCCTGTCAGCGGGGTATACTTAAGGAGCAGGCCGCTAGTCCATCGGTGCCTGAGCGTTAGCCAGTCACGGTAGTGATGGGTCTGACGACACTGAAACCTCAGTGCATGCGCCGAGCAAACAAGGCGAAGCCCCGTGTCGGTGCACGTATCTCTTTAAGGAAAACCACGTGACCGATACAGTTCCTGTGTCGTTTGGTTGCGAACGCGCCAAATTGTATTTATAAACAGAAAATGTATCGACACATTTGTGGGTTTTGTTGGATGGAGATAGTTTGTGTTGTTTGCTTTGCATTGGTGTTTGGCTTGTCATCGAAAACTATGGATCAACCAAGGAAGAGGAAGTTTTCTCCCGTGTGGGATCATTTTGATCTTATCACGGAGAATAAGGTAAATTATTATTCCGTTCTCGTTTCCACTATTGATCATTGTTCTGTC
>CAEFZY010070460.1:0-26492 GCA_903066815.1 Brachyrhaphis roseni
AGGTGAAAGGGAGGGTGGGGGGGTGGTGGGGGTGGGGGGGTGGGGTGGGGGGTTGGGGGGGGGGGGGGGGGGGGGGTGGGGGGGGGGGGGGGGGGGGGGGGGGGGGGGGGGGGGGGGGGGAACCAGGTTGAAGTGGAGCTGTAGCTTCCAAATGTAAACTAAAGTGAGGACACACTTCCGCTAATGCACCAACAGAGGAGTAAACACTTTAGTATTTTTGCTGACTTTGAAAATAACTAGGCTTTCCATAAATTACTTTCCCCCACAAATTCTAAAGCGCTAATTTACTTGGTTATTTTGTCATTTCAGTTGAATAAAGTTTGACATCTGAGTAAACTCAAACTGTACAGGTAGGTGTATGATATGCTGGAGCTTGTGTCATTGACAAAATGGTTGAAGCTTGTGCTTTAGCATTAGCTTTCATTAAATACTGTGCTGGCATAGCTATTTAGTGCTGGCTGAACTAATACTTCTGATTAGTGCTTTAGGGTTAGCGCAAATAACGTTTTACTTAATGGTGCCCTGACGCTGAAGACCCCGGTCCTGGTTCATTCATGGGTTCCTGAAGAACCTGGAGCTAAAGAGACATCTAAAACACAGAGGACACCGTTGCTTGGAGACAGGAGTTGGTTCCTACAGACGAGAACATCACAACAACAACATGCAGCAGATTCTTTACGACACTACAAAGCATGCAACTAAAGAAGATGGCTCTCCTTCGTCTTCATCATGCGGTCACAGGATGCTCTCGCGCTCCTCGCCGAAGGTGACGGTGTCAGAGGACACTGTGCAGATCTCTGGAGGATCGCCGGGTTTCAGGCCCCTCTTGAGGTGGACCACTCGGACGTTCTCATTGTTGGGGCCGGGCCTGGTGGTGGTGGAGGTCGGTGGGATGATGACGTCTCCGGTGGAGGTCTGGTTGGAGGAGGTGGAGCCCTCAGCGGGTGGGCGTGGTCGGCTTCCCTGCTGGGCGTTGGTGTTGTTGTTCAAGGTGACGTTGCTGGGCGTGTGGTTGAGGTTGTAGCTCTTGGAGGAGGTCCAGCTCTCCTCAGGGCTGCTGGCCAGCAGGCTGCACTGGTCTTCAGAGCAGATGGACATCCGGATCACAGCCGGGTCCTGGAGGCCGCTCAGGCTGCTGGGTATGCCGCGCTTCCTGGCAGCGCTCTCCTCGTCCAGGTCGATCAAGTTGGCCCTCTCCAGCTGCGACAGGTCAGCCTCCTCGTCCTGAAGTGAGTGGTTGGGCGAGCTTTCGTTGGAGCGCACACCAGAGTCAGACGAATCCTTCTTATCCAACATGGCGTCTGAAAGGTAATCCTTCCCCTTCAGCGCCAGTGATCCGCCGGGCAGCTTGGGATCGACCGGCTTCTTGCCGTCTTTCGGCAGGAGGGGGTTGTCGGACTCTTCGGACTCCTCGTCATCACTGGTCAGCTTCTGGTAGCGCAGACTGCCACCACCGGCCTTCACCTTCAGGTCGCCAGCACCTTGGAACAGGCCGCCTCTCTCGGCCGACAGCTTGCGGGTCAGCAGCGACTTTGAGGATCCGCTCTTCTCGTCCTCTTCAGTGATCGGATCCAGAGCGTCGCCACTAGAGGCGAAGTCGGTGTTGTCGGCTGGTAGTTTGGCACTGCTTCTCTTGTTGAAGGACTTTCGTCCATCTTGCTCGGTGCTGTCCTTGCTCTTGTCCCCGGCTGATGATGTCATGAACTGCCCCGGCTGCGGTTGGACGGGCTTCTCCCCGACTCCGCTCATCTCCAGCTGCGCCATCTGGGCGATGTACTCCTGGTAGGCGTTGCGATACTCGGCCTGCTGCTTGTCGGTGAGCTTGCCGATGTCGTTGGAGGACTCCTGCGAGTTCAGGCTGGTCATGCTGGCTGTTCGGTGAGCGGCACCCTGTGGATGGATGGTGGAACAACAGTTAGCAGCTGACATCATCGTTCTGTAGGGCGGTTCTGAGGAGACTCACCATCCAGGGCATGTTTCCAGGTCGCGGCGCCTCGTCCAAGCCCACGCCGCTCAGCTCCTCAAAGCTCAGATTGAAGCTGTACATCGGTGACGCGTCGGCGTTGGCGGCTCCGGCGAGAGGCGGCGCCATGGCCCGCCTTCCGACCTCCGTGGGGACACCGACTACGCTGCCTTGCTCGCTGGCGGTTTCCTCATGCAGCACCTGACTCTCGATATGACGCATCTCCAGGATCTGCAGCAGAATGAAGGAGAGCCATTAAATCCGGACCTGCTCTGTGTTCCGGATGAATGGATGGACCGGATGGACCGATACCGACCGTGGCTCTGAAGAGCTGCCAGTCTCCAAAGTTCATGTTCATCTCCTTCTTCAGCTCATCAATGTTGCACTGGGACAGAACTCTGCCGTTCACGTTGGCCTGCAGACAGAACATCAACACGACGCCGTTAGCCTCAGCCAGGTGGCGCCACCGCAGTCAGAGCGGGTCGGGATGCCGACCTTCTTGATGGTGGCTGTGTACTGGGCCACCATGCTCTGGTCGATGCCCTCGGTCTGCCGCACGCGCTCACAGACGCCGTCCGTCGTCATGGAGCTGAGGAGGACGGCAGGAACACCCGACACGACCGAAGCCGAGCCCTGGAGGCGAACAGAACCAGCCGTTACAAACCGGACCGACAGAACTTCATCTGATCTGAGTATTTATCATTACTGTCGTTGCGGAAACACGGGTCAGTAATTAGCTGCCAGGAAGACGGAATACATCAGGAAGATGGATTCCAGCTAAAATCTGGGAAACGGGGAAACTGAGAGGCTCAAACCAAACAATTTAATCAGGATCATGCAAACAAATCTGGTTACCATGGAGATCATAAGTCACACACAGCAGAACCTAACATCCTAAATGTTATTATGATTATTAAATGTAATCATCATAATGAAAAAAACATTGTGACTTTTAAAAAAATTATACTATAAAATGTACTGAAGTTAATATATGGATATAAAGTTAAAAATAGAATATTTAATATTTAGTCATTGCATTATTAATATAACATAGGCTACTATTAATAAGGCAATAATAATAATAATAATAATGTATATTAATATTACTGTTATTCATCTGTTGATAATATATATCACATAATAACAGAAAAAACTGTACATTAGTACTTATTAGTTATTTTAAAAATGTTAATAATGACAATGTAATAATAATAAACTATACAATGTCCTTTTTTTGAATGATAAACAAGAAAAACATTTAAATATTTAGTCATAGTAATAATAATAACATATTATTATTGGTTTGGTCATATTTTTACTATATTAATAAAAGTAATCATTATATTACTTTTAATATTAATATTATATTTATTAATATACTTATTTAGTTGTCATATTTATTAAATATTTTAAGAACATTAAAAATAATGTAATAATTAAAAAAGACAAATACAATTTTCTCTCTTTAAATGACACTACAGCTGTGGAGTGAAGTTAAACTAAATCAAGGCCAGATAAAAAATTCTAATATTTATCCATAATAAATATTTTTATTGTCATTATAATAAGTAATAATAATATTTATTTTAATTAGATTTAAGTGAATGTATTACTAATATTGATGATAATAATAATAATCCTGAGAAAAAGATGAAGGAAAAAAAGTTTTTTATTTTATTTATGACATTTAAGCTGAATCTAAACTGTTGGTTTCACTTTTTATCTTAATAATAAACATTTGTTGTTTTAATCAGAAGCTTAATCTGTTGACCTTTAATCTGAAATCCTCCAGTATTTGAAATAATCCCTCAGTCAGGGTCAAAGTGCATGGTGGGGGGGTGAACCATACAGGTGAGAACATTTCCAGTGTAAGTGAAGCTACAGGTTGTCCAGGCCAGGTGCATGCTGGGAAACCGACTCTTTATGTCCACAGAATCCAGTTAATCTGTGGAGGTTTCAGTTCAGAAATGATCAAATTAAAGAAATATGAGAAGATGCTAATGGCTAGCTAGCCGGACGCTAATCGTCTTGTATTTTAAATTTGTATTTTTAATTTCTGTGGACATATGAGGGACGGAGTGGAGGACGTCCAACATGGAGGGTTCAGTACCTGCTTCCTCTTAAAAGATGAACTCTTAGACTGCAGACAGACAGACAGACAGACAGGCGAGGGATGGACACATCAGGAAATGAATCTGATAACAAACATCAGCAGCTTTGACTGAAACCAACCCACAGGAGAGGAAATGGAGGAAAAACAGAAGAAGAAGAAACTAAAACCTCTGAGGTCTGACCGCAGACCTGATGTCAACCTGGAGAATCTGACATAAATTGAATCATTATGAATCATTTATAATGTTTGTTTAGGATCAGCCGCTTCAGCTGCCACCAACCTGCTTAGCAGTTGGTTTGCTGACCATTGGATATTTTGATCTGAACTGCAGCTAATGTCACCTGGCTTTCCTCTTGTGACATCAGAACACCTGGACAGGTGAGTTTGGTGAGTCAGGTCTTTGATTTTTACTGATTCTTCACGTGGATAACTTACGGCTGCAGCGGCGCCGGCGTCCCGGCTGAAGGAGACTTTGGGCGGCGGACGCAGGTAAAGATGTGGAGGGAATGGAGCCACGAATGGGCGTGGCAGCTGGTAGAGGTGGTGGGAGAAATATGGCTGAACGGGGGTGAAAACCAAAATAAGGGTCATGGATGGAGGCGTTCAACAGAAAATAAACTCTGAATCTCTCAGAGATTCACTGCAAAACATGGAAATTAAATCAAAACGATGAAAAGAAATGAATGAAACCAAAGAAGGAGGTCACATGACATGATGACATCACAGGCAGGTGGGCGGGGCCCGGACTCACCCTGTTGTAGAAGGGGTGCTGCGGGCCGGCCATGCCGCTGTAGTAGCTGCTGTGCGGCTGCGGGGAGATGACGCCCCCTACTGGCGGGTTGAAGGGCCCGCTGAAGGAGGCAGAGGGCGAACAGGCGGACGACACCTGGCTGTAGACGGAGGTGGGGCGGGGCTGGGCCTCCTGCAGCGGCACGGCGGGGTACGTGACCCCGCCCAGGTTCATCTGCTCCCGCGCCGCACGCACATCTAGAACGAGACGGAAAACATCTGGGATGAAACATCAAACAGAACCGGATCCAAACAAAAAGTCCAAGAAAAGACGAACAAAATGAGGAGAAAACATCTGGATACAAAAAACACTAGAACATCTGGATCAAACTGGAGCGTCTGGCCCAGGCCTGGTTCTGGAGCTCTGACCTGCGATGATCTCCCTCAGCTTGGGGTCCAGGTTGACGGTGCAGGGCAGGAAGGTGCGGACGTCCCTGGCGGTCAGGACCGGTGTTCGTGACGACAGGAAGACCTCGAAGCTTCGGACGTCGCCGTCGATCTCCAGCAGCGGCTCCACGTCCTTGGTGGTGGGGATGTTCTTGGACACCCTGAAGAGTGGAGGACAGCAGCGGTTCAGACGGCGGGTTGGGCCTGTGGCAGCGGCGGCAGGTGAACGTAACCTCTGACCTTTCATAGATGCTCTTGAGCGCGGCTTGGTCGGGGACGCCGTCGGTCTCCTCCAGGTACAGGATGAGCCAGGACGTCCTATAGGGCCACTGCTCCGTCAGGTTGATCCAGGATGCCAGGCGGTCCCAGTTGAAGCTGATCTGATTGGCTCTCAGGAGGCGACCTGGACAGGAAGGGGCGGAGTCAGACATGACATGATGACTGTATGATAATCTGAGGTCAAAATATTACGGTTTGGTGAAGGGCTGGAGGATATGGCTGAAAAACGTATCATAATATCAGCATTTTATATCAGTCGATATTGATCTGAAATCGAGCCAAACTGGTGACGTGTCATTTCCTGTTTTTCCACCGTTCTCAGTCAAGCCGTTATTTTAAGCAGTTATGAGGCACGGTGGCAAAACCTGAAACTGCTGCTGTTCAAGTTATTCAACTGGCTGTTGCTAGGCAACAACAGAGCGAGTGAGTTAGTTGTTGCTAGGTAACCAAAGAACGCCGAGCTTAGCGGCTGTGAGAGGCTTCTTTGTCTACATCTCCCAGAATGCTGTGCGGTTCTGAGTCATGTCAGTGAAATTATTGAACATTCTATCTATCTATTATCTATTGATACTGATCACGTTATTGATTTACTGATCAGCCCTCGTTTTGCTGTATTATGATTGCAGCTCTAAATTCTGTTATGTTGAATTTCTTTAGCATGTTTTGCATGTTTCACAAGCGATTTGCTGCTTAAGTGTTTGCTAATTTGTGGGCTGATCTTCACTCTTTGACCTTTGACCTGTTGCTGTCAGATCCACCAGGGTTCTAAAAGGACATTTGTGAAATTAACAGGAATTTCAAATTATCCTTTGACTTTAATCTCTGTAGTTATAGTCAGTTTTAATCATAAATATGAATGCTTGTTTACAAAGTATGTATTTGGCACTCTGTATTTTTACCTTTCACTTAAAATTAGTTAAATTCACAAATCCAACGACTCCAAAACACTCTGCAGAAAAGATGTTACTTGTTTCACTAATGCTAAATGCTAAAGGCAGCTCGTTTATTTGAAGGCAGCATAAACTTAACCGTCAACTGGCCCATGCCTAGTGTTCAGGTGTGAGCGGCCCAGGAGGAGGGCGGGGCCTACCTGTGACGGAGACGATGTTGAGCAGCCGCCTCATGGTCTGCGGGCTGATGTCGCTGAACCAGTCCTCTGTCACCATCAGCTTTGTCAGGTCGAACGACATCTGGCGCGTCACCGAGCGCTGCACCTGGCGCCGCCGGTACGTGTCCTGCAGCGGCGCAACGCAAGTCACATGACCTCAAGCAGCTGGAGGGCCAGTCAAAGTCCCAGTTACCTCCCAGTCTGACTCACCCGGCGGTTCAGCGTCGTCTTGCTGCCGAACTTTGTTAACTCTCCCAAACTATGCTGAGACAACTTCCTGTCCAGCTCTTCGTGCCAACCCACTGAAAGCACACACACATGCACACACTATCAAGACGTTTTAAGACCTTTATGAATGGTATTTAAGACCTATATAACCACAGAAATGTGCTAACTTTGTCCAGCCAACTGGTGATAATAGATGCAAAAAAGCTTGCTAGCAAGCAAGTTATCAAGGATATATTAGCAGCTAGTCAGCAGTAGCTTCAACAGCCTCGAGTCACTCAAACTTAAAAGTTTGAGAGAGACTCAGACTTTTGCCAAAAGTTCCACAATAAAAAAAATACATAGAAAATACAATATTAAATGGGCAAAATGTAAGACCTGTGACTAACATATTCAATTCAATTCAGAAAGACTTTATTGATCCCAAATTAAAAATTAAATGTTGGTATATAACATATTAATTTAAGATTTTTTTTAGAAGCCAACTTACTTTTTAAAAGAAATTTAAAACATTTTAAGGCCTTAATTTTACACACATGAAATTAAGAAATTAAAAAAATGTGTGGACACTCAGCTTGCTTCCTTTCTCGTTGTCATGGTTACCTTCAGAGTTGGCGTCTCCGTTGGCGGGTGCGGCGGCGCACATCTTCCTGGCGCTGGACAGCCCCCTGCTGTTGAGGAAGACGGGCAGGTGGACGATGTTTCTCATGTAGTCGTGTCCGTTGATGTTGGAGTCTCTCAGGACGCTGTTCAGGTTCTGGTTGATGGCTTTGATGATGATGTGGGGGTCGCTGGCAAAGATGGAGATGAACGGACCTTTGGAGAATAAAACCCGGACCTGCAGGAGGCGAAGAAGAAAGCCGTGTTTCTCAGCGGTGCCTAAATTTAACTAGGAGTTCCTCAGGGCTGCGTATTCAGGTCCATGTAGTTCACTCAGCATCTTCTCACCGTGTCGAGCATCTGCAGGACTTTATCCTGCTCACAGGAGTCCAGACCATCGATGACGACCACCAGCCGGGTCTGGTGCTGCGTGAAGCTGTCGATGGTCTTCGCCATCCTCGCCATCAGCTCCACCTCTTGCTTCAACACCTGAAGAAGAAAACCAGCAAAGTCTGTAGCGTTAAAACACTCCTTCAGACATGATGGATGGAGCTCCTGCTAATAAGTGCCTGTGAAAATAAGAATGAAATAAATTAACTGAAAAATAAATTAATTAATTAGTAAAGTGAAAATGTAAAAATAAAAAAAGTAAAAAAAAACCAAATTAAATACAAAAAATGAAGTTACTGCCAGCAAAAATACATAAAAATACAATCAAAACAAATAAATAAAAACAAAGCAACAAAAAAGAAGTTTCTGTCAGAAAAGATAATGATAAAAATATTAAAATGAAAAAAAAAAAGAATAAAGAAAGCAATAAAAATAATAATAAAATAAAATTAATGCATAAATGAGCAAAATAAAAATAAATTAAAAAGCTAAAACTAAATAGTGATAAAAAGATAAAACCAAAGAATAAGATCCTGTCAGGAAAACTAAATAAAAATGTAATAAAAAAGTTGTGGGCAGGCTAAAGGCTGGAGTCCCGTCTGACCTTCATGAAGCCCTCGCTCTTCAGTTTGTGCATCCTGTTGGCGGCGCCGTGGAGCCTCTTCCTCTGCGAGTTCAGCACCGAGTCGGTGACCTGCCACCACGTCTTGCAGTTGAGCAGCAGGGCGAGGCCGACCACGCTGCCGATGGCGATCAGCACGGCGTTCACCGTCTGGTTCTCGCCATCCACCTTAAAGACGGCCAGCAGCGCCATGCCGGTGATCAGGCAGGCCAGGACGAAGACGAAGAGGATGAAGGACGGCACGCAGCACGTCTTCTTCCACTTCTTTTTACCTGCAGGAAGGCAGAGAAGAAGAGCTCCACTGTAAAAATATCCACATGACGTAAAACAAATATTACAGGTAAATATAGAAATGTTGGTATAAAACTGATCAAAGATTTTTGAAAAGGATTTGAAGCATCTTTACTGCCCCCTGCTGGTTGGTTGGAATATTGACATTTTTAAATTCATCTTTGTTTAATGTATTGTCTTTTAATGTACTTAAAATTTATTGCCCTAATTTGTTTGAATAGAATACAATATGGTGTATGTTTTGAATAAAAGAGTTTCTAACTCTATAGAATCGATAATGGAATCGGTATCAATAAATTCTTATCAGTTTCCATCTCACCTTGCGTCTCCTCCGTCTTAAACACCCTGAAGAGTCGTGTTGCTAGGAAACCAAACTCTCTCTCGCAGGCGTCCGACAGCGTTGCGATCATCTCCGCCATGGACGTCTCTCCTCCCACGCTGGACAGACGGTTGTAGTCCGTGAACAGGAACCTGCAGAGGAGGTTAGAGGTCAGAGTATCATCAGTGCTCAGCTCTCCTGCTTTTACAAGGTTTCCCACTGTCTGACTGTGACATCTGCTGCTCTCCTCCTGAGCGCTGAGCTAAAATCCAGATAACTGATGGTTTTACACCTGACTTTTTAAAAAGCTCTTCCTTTGTGCTCTTTGCCAAGGTGCTTCCCGTTTGCTCTGCTTTGATGCTGATCGGTTACATCATCAACAAGCATCACTGCAGTTAGCTGGTAGGCTACATATGTCCATCGTTTCTACCATATTTATGGTGCATTCCCACCAGGCTGTGAGCGACGTGTGTTACCTGACAGGCAGGGCTCTGGTGCTCTGCTCTGGCAGCTCTGGCGGGTTGACGAACATCAGCCTCAGCAGCAGCTCCAGGTAGCCGATGTGTCGGGCCAGGCGCGTGCTCAGCAGCCACGCCCACGTCCAGCTTTCGCCGTCGCGCCGCCCACCGAAGTACACCACCACTGTGGAGCAAACAGACTGCTCCATCAGCAGTTCCTCTACAGGAGGAGAAAGAGAATAAACCCTGACAGACCGAAGAAGAGGTAGAGCAGCGCCAGCAGGCTGAGGGAGACGGCCATGGAGAGCTTGAGGTCGACGGTGAAGCCGAGGACGACGGCGACGGAGCCGCAGAACAGCAGAGACAGGAAGACGACGAGCCAGGAGAACTGGAAGAGCGGCTCGATCTGCTGACCGGCAAACGTCTTCATCTCATCTGAGGAGGAGAAAGAGGAGAAAGAGGAGAAAGAGGAGCGGCGTTAACTCGTAGGTATGAAGCCACAGTTCAAGCACACTTCACAGAAAAATTAAAGAACTTTTCAAGCATTTCAAGGTAATTTTTCAAACTTTTTCAGCTCCATACTTTGAAAGGAAAAGACATGATTTATTACTGTTATCAATAATGTTTTATGGTAGAATTTTAAATTCCAGATCAGGGACAAGAAAAGCTGAAATATAACAAATCGTTATGTTTTGAAATCTCTCTATACGTCTGACTGTTCTGAGAAAGCTTTTAATCAAACGTTATAGTTTATTAAAGAAATTGTGCAGTTTGAATATCAAGCACTTTCAAGGATTTTATACAGAAATAAAACTCTTACAAACCTTGAAGATAACACATTTCTTATCATAAGAATTGTAATTTATTGCTCTCTCAATAAATGTAATTTAATGATGTTAAATAAAAAACAAAACCAACATTATTTTTGAAATGTTATTTTCTCAACATTTTGCCCCACAAGAGCATCAACAGATATCAGTAGATTTGATATTGCAGTTTGGTGATATAAATCAAACTTCTTTAAGTAAGAAACTGAAATGTTAACGTCTCTCAAGAGCTTTACTTGTGTTTATATGCTGCAGTTACGACCATAAAGTTACCTAAAAATTTTATTTTTACCATAATTTTTTTATCATTATCACAGAACTACCACAGAATATTGTAATAAAATGCGGTATTTTGTGTGTGTGTGTGGGGGTGTGTGTGTGTGCGTGTGTGTATGCTGACCCTCCAGTTTCTTGAGCAGGAAGGACTTGCCGGAGCCCCACTGGGCGTACAGACCCACGCAGATGGGCGGCTGCATGGTGGGTTCGCTCAGGATGTCGGCCAGAGCCGAGCTGTACAGGTCGTAGCCCAGCATGTCGCCGTCCGTCTCCGTGGGCGACAGGTGACCTGTGGGGGGCGGGGCACATAAGAGGTCAGGTTACCGTTAGGAACAGGTCACATGATAATCAGGGAGGAGGAAGACGTACGAGCGCCGAAGATCTGGGTGAGGATGCTCTTCTGGTGGCTGCAGTCGATGTTGTACGGCGTCTCTCCGGCCTTGTTGGGCCGGTACAGCAGGCGGCCATCTTTGGGGTTGCGGAGCAGCAGCTCGGCGAGGCGGCGGCTCCGGCCGCGGATGGCGACGTGGAGCGGAGTGTCTCCTTTCTGGGCAAACGGACAGAAGCAATGAGGAAGTAATTGACGTGTCTGTACCTGCGTTTCCATGACAAATGAGAGCAAATCTTTGTCTGCTAGTGTAAGAAACCCCAAAAAAAACCAATTTCACAATTGTGTTGTTTCTATTTATTAAGATATTAAATTAAAAATGCATGAATAAGGTTGTTCACATGATAAATCATTAAAAATCATGGCAGAGACGGATATGAACAGCTAAATAAGATGTATTCATAATTCAGTCATCAGCCAATCAGAGGAGACGTCGGCGTCTTCTACAGGTGTTGGAGCGACAAGCTCCGCCTACTTGCGAGCTGCTACGTATGCAGCGTTTTGGGGTAATTTTAGTCGTCCATTTTACATGAGAGCTGTGAATTCAAGGTTTCTGTGACTCTGAGTCTCCCACCTTGTCCACAGCCGACACTTTGGCTCCTTTATCCAGCAGCAGCTCCACGATGTCGATGTTCCTCATCTTAGTGGCTTTGATCAGCGGCGTTTCTCCGTCCTGACAGGAAAACACACACTCATCATTGATGCGATCAGCCCGGTGTGTGAATGCTCTCTGGGATCCAGTGGATTCACCTTGGTGCACGTCTCGGTGTCGGGGTTGCACTGCAGGATGTCCCGGACCATGGTGGCGTTTCCCTTCTCCACGGCCCAGTACAGAGCCGTCTTGTTCTCCTGGAGACGCAAAAGGTCCGACAAAAACATGAGGGAGGAAATCTGCTAACAACAAACACGCTAAAACACACAGAAGATGTTAGCTAGTTCATAATTCACCAACATCCTGGAAACAAGATGTCAGTTTATGTGTTTTTCTCACTTAATCAACTTTTATTTTCCAACATGTTGACGGGCTGCAGCATCGAAAAGCAAAAAGTCTCTTAAATTAAAACGTTCTTGTATACCACCAGCAGGGGTCTTCATCTCCGTTTTTGGTTTGTTTTCCAAGAACAGAGCCAACAAATATCAGAGAAACTGATCTCTGTGGTCCATTTTTGACATGGACACAGTCTAAACTTTTCTACAAGAACTTGAATCCATTTTAAGGGTTTTGTGTTAAACACACAGGTCGAGGAGAAAGTTGTCAGTTACACAAAAACTAATAAAATACATTAAAGTTTCCAGCTGTTACAGTGATGCTCTAGTAGTTTTTGACCTTTGACCTGCCAGTCGGATCTCACCTGCCCTCTGATGTCGATGTCGGCGTATTTGTGCAGCAGCGCTCTGACGATCTCCACATGGCCGCCCCTCACCGCTCCGATCAGAACCGTGTCTCCACTCTGCGAACACACACTGTGCCGTTAGCTTCCTAGTGGAGCAGAACCGAAACCAGAACCAGAACCGGTCGGGTCCTAACAGACGCCGCCTCACCCGGTCGGGGATGTTGACGTACGTCCCGGCATCCAGCAGGTCCTGGACGATCTCGGTGTGGCCCTCCTTGGCGGCGATCATCAGCGCCGTGTTGCCGTCCTTGTCGGTCATGTTGACGTTGGGGTTCCTCTTCAGCAGCTCCTTCACCACCTCCGTGTAGCCGCCCTTCACCGCCACGATCAGCGCCGTCATGGAGTTCTGAGGAGACCAGAGTCTGTTGTGTCAATCGCAGCGATGCTTCAACAGCAGAAATATCTGCGCTAAATGAGACCAGGATGCACAATTTCTGAACAGTTTCACCTCAAATGTGACGTGTAAAAATAGACTAATCAATTATTCTGATGATTAATCAATTATTCTAATGATTACTTGACTATTCTAATAATTAATCGGATAAAAAATATTGTAAAAAAAGAAATGTTTTAAATTTATTTAGTCTCATGTACGGTGGCTGAGTGCGGACATACCGCCCCCTCCTGGTCGACGTCGGCTCCGTTCTCCAGCAGGTGCATCACACTGTCATAGTGTCCCTTCCTGGAGGCCCAGATCAGAGAGGTGGTGCCGTACTGTCCACAGAGACACACATGGCCGTTCAGAGACAACATGGCTGCCGGTCATGATTCATTCTGCCTCTGACTGAGCGTCACCTTGTCTGAACAGTTGACTTTAGCTCCGTGCTCCAGCAGCAGCTTGACGATGTCGGCGTGTCCCCGTCCCGCCGCCCAGATGATGGGATACACGCTGTACTGCTCAGACAGGAGGAAGACGAGAGCATGAGGGGGTGACGCTCTGCGGCGGGTCAGCAACATGTGGGGGTCTCACCTGTCCTGTGGTGTTGGGATTGGCTCCGTGTTCCAGCAGCAGCCGGGTCACCTCCACTCGACCTTTATAAGCCGCCCACATCAGCGCCGTCCAGCCGCCCTGAACCACACAACCTCATCTTAGACACACATCCACAGCACATCTGTTCCAACTACGTTTCCCATGAGGCATTGCTCCCACCATGTCTCTGTGCTCGATGTAGGCGCTGCTCTCCAGCAGCTCCTTCACCACCTCCAGGTGACCCTCTTTGGCAGCAGAGATCAGAGCCGACCAGCAGTCCTGGAAACACACAGGAAGGCCGCGTTACCATGGAAACAGCAGATAATCGACCCACTGGTGTCCTAGCAACCACACAGGACGGAATAAAACCACAGAGGGGTGAGGGGCGTTGGGTTTGCTCACCACGTCGTCCAGGTTGACGTTGGCTCCCCTCCTGATGAGCTCCTGGATGATCTCCAGGCTGCCCTGCTCCGCCGCCAGCATCAGCGGCGTCTGGCCGTTCTGCAAACACACAAACAAACCCAAACACATCAACAAACATGTAACAAAAAGAAACGTAAACAAACCGAAACACGTAACAAACCAAAACATGTCAACAAAATTAAACGTAAAAAAAACACATGAGCAAACAGAAACGTGCATAATTTCTGCATAATAAATTACTTTATTGTTTGACAGATATGTTAAATAAACCAGTACTTCAATAAATATTGTGATTAGTACATTTATATTCATTAATGCATTAGTCAATACATAAGAAACTAATAAACAATTTGAAAAAACAAAATATAAAACAAATATTTAAAAATATTTATATTAATACTTGAATATTAATGTTATTAATTTAACATAATTTAACATTAATAATGATAAATAACTTTTAAAAGTATAATTTTATAAGTTAAGATGAAAATATAATTTAAAAAATCTTATAAAGTATATAAATTAAAATATTAACTATCAAGGAGAAAAAATGCATTATTTCTAGACCCATGAAATTATGAATTTACAAGATACATAATTTTGTAAATTATGAAGATAAAAAAAGCAGACAGTGATGCGATATGATGCATTGTGGTGCGATTCGGTACGGTGTGATGCGGTGCGATGCAGTGTGATGTGATGTGATGTGATGTGATGTGATGTGATGCGCTGCGATGCGCTGCGATGAGGTGCAGTACGTACGTCACTGCGGCCGTCCACCTCCTTGAAGCGGTCCAGGTGAGCCTTCAGGGCAGCCAGGTTCTCCTCTTCTACGTAGCTGAACAGGTTCTGGATGGCCAGAGTGGTCATCTTGATGGAAGTGGTGGTGTCCATGTCTGCGGTTCCTCACTGCGCCCCCTGCAGGAAGACAGAGGAGTTTCAAACACCTCCAGAAGTTCACAGGTCTCTAAAATAAAAATAAAAGACGAGCGACTCCAGAGCTTCCTGCTGAGCTAAAGCTGCTGCAGCTGATATGAAGGCCTGAGCTGACCCCAGATCAGCCTGCTGCCTCCGCTCCCCGCCGATAAACACTTCAATGGGGGCTGGATCTCATTTTCCATCACAGCCAGACGGTAAAATGTGGAGCTGTCGCCATGACAACAGCCTACATGTCTCCCATACAAAAAGGGAGCCCAGTGAGTGAGTGAATGTTAATGCAAATGAGCAAACAGGGTGTTAGCTACCAGCTGAATCTGGGAGTTCAAACCTGAGAACTGGGTGTGGATCCTTAATGTTCAGCCTGACGCCGTAAAAATCCCTAAACGCTGCAATCTGGGGACAATTTCTCCATCCTAAAACCACAGAAACAGCTACCGCTCATTTTTAACTTGTAATCAGAGTCGGAGCCTTTAATAACAGCAGGATAATGAGCAGAATGCAGAATAAAAACGTGGTTTTCTTCTCTAACAGGGTTTTAACACACCGAGCAATTAGACTGGAGCTGACCAAACGATTTCTGTTCCTGTTACCTTTAAATCCAGTCAATAAACAACCCAGAAAAATCTTATTCACTCCATGTTAACAGCATTACTCACTTTTTCTGTATAAATTCTAACGTTTTATTATTTCTTCCAGAATTATTACAGGTATTTATATCAACAATGCAGTTAAAAGTGCAAATCTAAATTTAACTTAAAGTGTTTTTACACATTATACGTTTAAAATTAATTAAATCCTAATTTTTATTCTCTCATTAATTTTGCATTTTTTCATTTATTGAATCATATTACTAAATCTAATATGTGTTGTTACTGCTTTTGTATGGAAATACAATTAACGATACATCTTATCCTAATTTTTACACTACTGTTTTTATCGAATTATGATAACAAAAATCATGAGTTGCTTTTAATAAAAACAATGATCTACTTTATAGTGCTAATCATCCAGCTGTAAGATAACAGGCCCCGCCCCCGGGGTTATATGGCTGCTGTAACCTGAACAACCTTCACACTGTCGGACACATTCACTGATTTACGGCAGAAAATTACCTGAAAACAAACTAACAACGAAACAATTCACAGCTAAAACCTCCTTTATAGCGGAAAATACCAGAACATCGGTGAGAATCCGATTCATTCCGACAGATTCCTCCGCGACAAGTGCGGATCAATAATTAATAGATGGCAGGAAAAGGATGCTGACGGTGAGAAGAGCGGAGAAGAGGAGATTTACCTTTAGAAAAGAACAGCTTTCAGCCTGAATAGCCCGGTTCCGGTTCGGGGTTCGGGTTTTAGGTTCGTTTCTTCGGCCTGTTTTCGGATGACAGCCTGAGGTTATTCTCCATCCCCGACAACAGCAGCCATCTTGATTAGAATAACAACCGAAACAACAGCACGAGCCAATCACAACCCTCCAATGCGTCATGCGCCAAAAACAAGGACTTTATTTCCGCTTTATCCTGTCAAAATAAAAGCCCAAGTAACAGTTGTTTCCTGCATATAGGTTATTAATATCCGCCAACTTGATAATCCTGATTTAATTATTTCTCAAAATGTCCACTTTCAACGTTAGTATTATACTAAAAAACATGTTTTTGAAAAGCCTGCCAGGTTTATATTCAACTGCTGCATAAAAATTAAGACATACATGTTGATAAATATTTTAAATAACATGGTGTCAGAGTTTTCTTTTCTGCTTTATACAAGTTTAATTATTTCTGCTATCTTTGTTGTTTAAAACAGTTATAAATGTGTTTATAACATAAGGCCATAATAGATAAAAATAGACAATCATCATGATAAGTGTTCCAGAGCAGGCTTTATTAGATGTTCTCTGCATCTCTGCATTCTGAAACCTATTTATTCACAACGTCTCCAGCTGATGGAGACTTCCCCCAAAATACTTTTAGCTGCAACAGCAGTGAAAGATGGTTCAAATGATCCAAAACCCAAATTTTAAACTACTTTTAAAACCAAACTTATGCACTACTTTGCCTTGGTCCAGCACATAAAATCCATATAAAGTACATTGAAGTTTGTGGTTGTAATGTTGATCACCATCAAGTTGTGTCAATATATTTACATGCCACTGCACAATATCTGGCCCCTTTTGGTTTCAATGTTTTCTTCTTTGAATCTGTTAGATTATCATCTGTGCAGTAAATCTACTTATCTTTATCAGTTCAGAGCATTAGCAAGAACTCTGCTCAGTATCAGTTTACTCAGGGTTAAAGTGCAGAAGTGTTATCTCATTAAAGTACAGTGTTGGATATACAGATAATCTTGCCTGTGACTTCTCTGAGCCTTTTCCCTATAGCTTACATTGCTAATACTCTCACCTATCTGCCTTCTTCTATCCAATTATTTATTTGTAAATTCATCTGAGTCTCCAGTTCAATGTATTGTCAACATACAAAGTGATAATATGTTTATGTTTTTGGTTGTAAGACATTAAGGGGCTATATATTTATATGATTTTATACGATCCCTCATTAATGTGCTGTGCAGCAATGAAAATAACTGGAACCTTGGACACATTAAGTGCAAAAAAAAAAATCCAACATTTATTCACATAATTTACAAAATAAACCAAATAAAATAAACAGTCAAAACAAACATGTCAAAACTACAAAGATAGGTGGCTGGTTTTTAATCACTGTTTTACATAAACATGTTCATTAGCAGTCACATCTTTTCAACCAGGTGACATGGCAGAAACCTAAAACTAGGAATACGATTGTAGAACAAATACAAAAACAGAAAGATTCAGAGAAAGATTCAGATATTTCTGTGTTTCAGAAGGAAAGAGGCAAAGAAAACATTGATTTTTACTGATCGGCAGAACTGCTGACTGTTAATACTCAGAGTAGATTGGATGGAAAATGAGATTAAATTGTTTAGATAAACTAAAACCAGAAGTTTGACGGAAGAGAACATTTACAGCAACTTTATATAAATGTCTTGTTTGATTCTTGCTGTGCTCCAGTTGCCTTGAAAGTTTGACGTTAGAAAACCAGCTAATTTTTGTCCTCAAAAGCCAAACTAAACTATAACCAACTAAACTCAAGAATATTTAATGAGATGACAATTTATTACTGTTTATTTTGGGTGTGCAGGATTTTAGTTGGTTTTTATTTGAACACAGTTTTAGCTAGTTCCCTAAAACTGCTAACAATTAGCTAACAATTAGCAAGCTTGAAGCTCAAAAGTAAACACAAAGTAGCTATTCCAGCACATTTTTTCAGCTACACTCAGTGTTAAAATAAATTAAACAACAAAAATATTGGTGATTAAATTTACACATGGATCAGTTTGGTAAATAACTCAAAATATGAGCAGTTATAGCTAAATTAAACCACTAGCTAACATTAAAGCAAATAGTTTAATACTGATTTTTTTATTTGAATAAAACAATGAAGGATAGGTAAACTTTCCTTAAACTGTGTGTTTCTTTTTTTTTTAATCTCCCAAAGAAAACATTGATGGAGCAGAGAGGAACCTATAAAAATCATGGCTAAAGCGTAACTTTAACTGAGAGTCACAGCCAACACTCACCTAAACTTAAACAAATGTAGAAACTGTGCATTCAGGAAGTGAAACATTGTTGTAACCTTGATGGAAAAACTAATTTATTTAAAGCTATAAGCCTTTTATCGCTACTTCCAGTGTGAGATTAATGTAAATCAACTGCTATAATACTGTTTTATGTCACTTTTGTCTCATCAAACTTACTGTATGATCAAATACTGTTTCATTTCTCATATCTTCTGTTTTGCAGGTGGAAATGTCTGCAGTTAGCAAACCCACTTAGCTGTAGCATCTTTGCACTTGGTTTTAAAAGCCCTGTCAAAAATGATGTATTCAGATTTATTTATCTTTAAAGGCCATTTAAACCTTTAAACCTAGAATCTCACCACGGTGCCAAATCATTATACAAAAATCTGATTGTATTGTTGTCAATAAAGACTTTTCTAATGTTATTCTAATTCAGTCAGGTTGTGATGAAAACAAAACAAAATCAAAATGTCTAAACTTTTCTTCAGCATTTTTGACCAATAAACATAGAAGCGTAACGGCCATGTTGGCTTCCAGGCCCTTACCAGACTGAGCGTCCTCCATATTGTGAGTGGCACGGCCTCCTTGATAATTATTAGAACTATGTGTGCAAACTGAATGTTCAAAATAAAATCCTGAAATTTCATTCAGCAAAATTACAAATTAACTAGTTTTACACACAATGAAACACTCATTTAGTAATACTGCAAATCAGGATAAGCTTAACCACTACGAAACACAAATGCACTTAGATCTACATTAGTTTACCTCTTAAAACATAACAAACCACTTAATTATTTAGTTTTTGTCATAACAATCAAACTGTATCTATTTTGTTTCTCCAGAAATATATGTGCTGTTCAAAAGGGTCGCTGTAAAATCTTTCAAGTGTTTCAAAATGCCACTCACAATATGTCTTTTACAGAGCCGTAGTGTCTACTCTTTTATGTCTATCGTTTTATCCACAAAAATTATCTTCCAGACCAAGCAGCTTTTTCTCCCCAGTGTCTGAGCTAAATGACGTCATGAGTCTGAATGATGTGACAAACTGTAAGCTGTAAAGGAATAAAATATTACCATCCTGAGCTACATGCCCGAACCCAACTGAAAGGAAAATATGTAAAAAATCATCAAACTTTAAAGGAAAACCATTTTCTGCTCATTTCTTAAGGTTTTGTAAAGCTGTTTATCGTTTGCTTATCAAATCACATCTTTTTTTTTGAATGAAACACATCAGTAAGAACTTTAAACCAAAGTTACACATGTAAACACATCAAGACTTTTCTCTCTCTCTTTTTTTTTAGAACAAATAAGGTGACTGAGTGAACAAACATTGGCACTTTTTCCAAAACTAACTTCTGTAAAATATTTAAAAGTTTTCCTTTAATCAGTCTGACTTTTATTCACACAACCCCTGTTGTCATCAAATTCTGTATTCCAGCTTTTCGCCTGTTTCTGTTCATATCATCATATCTTTCCTCCTTAATCCTCAAGTTTCTGACAAGTAAGAAAGGGGAGTTGGTTTAAAATCATGGTAGTTCAGGCAGTTTGCACTGATCACACGCAGCTCTCCCATGTAAACTCACATTAGGTTTTTATATTCTTAAACATGGCAGGTTTTTCTGAGTCTGTTCGCTGTCATTTCTGGCAGTCAAGATTCCTTTAAGAAAAAAAAAGAAACCCAGAACCTGCTTTCACTTTTATCCCCCACTGAATCCAAATTAATCAGGTTTGGCCTTTTTTCTGTACCTAGTCCAGCAGGAGCATCACTGGGTCCGTCCGCCTTCACATCCCCCCACACAAGTCCATGGAAATTTACAAGATGCTTCTGGCCCAGGCCTCAGGAGGCTTTCTCTTTGTGACTGTGGGTCTCTGCAGCCTCCAGGGGCTTCAGGCCTGCATCCTGGGAGCAGCTTTTCTGCTGCTCTTTGAGGCGCAAATGTCTGGGTTTGACCGGCAGCGCTACAGCCAGGAGGATGCACATGATGTGGAGGCCGAAGTACCACGATCTGCAGGAAGGAAGAAATGAGGAATACGAACCTCAATTCCATGCAAACCTGATTGTCAAAGTACAAAGTTAAATGTACAACCTGAGAAATGAAAGAGAAGGCTGACCTGTAAAACTTTAGGGACGGGCCCACAGACAGCAGGACAAAAGGCACCACCGTGTAGCAGATGGCGATCTGAGTGGCTGCCCACGTGATGACATCATAGAACAGTTTGTGGGCCGCAGAATGCAGGAAGTGGGGCCGAACTTTGTGTCTCACCTGAGAGGACAGAAGATGGACAGGTGAGGACGGAAGATGGACAGGTGAGGACGGAAGATGGACAGGTGAGGACAGAAGATGGACAGGTGAGGACAGACCATTACTCAGCCGCAGGACTGATAGAGTATTAATAACAAAGTACAATGATGTAATAATATTAGCCTAATAACTGTTACTCTGGTTTTTACATTTACAACATTCATCTATAACCCATCCATCCATCCATCCATCCATCCATCCATCCATCCATCCATCCATCCATCCATCCATCCATCCATCCATCCATCCTCTCACCGCTCTGGCCGCCAGCGTAACAACGATGCCGGTCAGGAAGGTTAGGTAGTATCCTGGATAGGCGCCGTGCCACATGGCGGACAGGATGAAGGTGGCTGCTGTTGGGTGGTAGGGACATCGCTCGTAACAAACCCTGTTTTCCAACAGATAAAATCACAATATGGTTACAGAAAAATGTGTCCTTTTACTGGCATAAACAGCCATGGATCTCCAGACAGACCTTTTGAGCCATTGCACCGTCTGAATGTTCCAGTTGTCAAGAAAAACTTTGAAACTGGTGGCAAGCTGGAAAACACAAAGTCTAATTAGTCCAGCTGCCAACCTGCAATGTTCTAAAACATAATAAGGACATGTTCTCTCCTAACGATCCTGACCTCAATGTTGAGTATCCTCAGGTTGGAGATCAGGTCCCAGCGGGGGGCGCCATTACTGTCATAGCCGTTAAAACCAAAGCCAGCAGCATTGTTGATGGCATCAGCTGTTTGGTGAGACAGACTCAGGTGAAATATGGGCAAACAGTCCAATAGAATAAAGAAGTTTGGGAAAGATGAACACAGTGACCCACCGAGTGTCCAGACAAAGTAATACTTGGGTCGTGTGGTTAGCATGGAGAGGTACAGGTAGACCACCTGGGCATAGAACGGTGTGTTGGCAATGAAGTCGTCCTCGATGTTTCGTTCCACTGGAAATACTTTACACACTGACAGGAAGACCAGCAGGCAGAAGAAGGAGGTGGTCACTTTACGAACCACCTCCATCTGAGGAGAGACACATTTGTTCTGGTTAAGTTTCTGCTTGTGGACAGAAAGATACTTGTGTCCTCATTTTCTCTCCAAGAAGGAACTTCCTTCGCTTCCTGGTTGCTGATTGGAGCAGTAAACCTTCAATGACATGTTGAGCAGTACATTTCTAACTGAATCTCTACATTATGGCCTTTTTGAGTTGTTTCATACACAAAACTCCAAATCAAGACATCATGAAATCAAGAAACAGCAATCACCGACTGTTCTCAAGCAAGACAATCTTTGTTGGATCTCTCTACGTCAACATAATACAAGCAATGCTATCCAAATGCCAAAGAACAGGCCGAGTGCAAAAGGCTCTTGAGATTCTTTCACATGTGCAGAATAAGAACTGCTGCAAGACGCTGGTGGCGACAAAGATCTGCATCGTTAAGGATGTTGATCGTCTGACAGACTCTAATCGACTGGAGAGCAAAACTGCAACATTTGTTCCATTTTCCTCTGGTGCAGTTTTCTTTCACACTGCACTGTGTCCAACCAACCAAACCCTTTGAGCAACCTGTTTCTCCTCTCGCCTGTGGGGGCGCTGCACCAAGAACCACTGAAGGAAATGACACAAAAACCTCTGAAGAAGACACTGAGTGCAACAGTGAGATTTTAGCGGTTGGAGGATTTCTCTTTTGTCTTTGGGAAAAGACCACAAGCCATTTCTTCTGCTAGCGCTACACTCCCTCATTTGTTTTTGCTGTATTTACCCAGAATGCCCTACACTATAGTCCGCTTGCTGCTTTTAGATTAGAGGTTTCAGTTAGAGAATAATCATTATTTTAAGACTTGTTAAGCCATGAGATTGATTATGTCTGGTGGGTGATTGCTACGGAGCCAAACCAGTCAGGTGACCTACGTTTGGCGATGGCTCGCCTTGACCCAGTCTGGTCTTGGACTTGTCGGCCTCTTGTTCTCGGTGGCGATGCGGTTTCCCCTCAATGAAGGCAATGTAGTCGTTGTAAGAGCAGGTTGGACCGGCCAGAATCCCCATGAAGTTACAATTGTAGCTGAAATACTCGAGAAGGCTCGGCATTCGCCTAAAGAAACACAAACACAAAGATGCTCCAACTTCCAGAGGGAAACTGCTTTAATGTTTAATATTAAAAACAGTGGAAAAAACCTTATGGCTAAAATCTTCTGTCCTGCGGTCAGATGTTCTTCCTTCCGAGCCATTCCTACCAAAACAAGAGAGACCTTTAACCCTGAGTCCTAATCGTCCCAATGTTGCATAACTACAGCAGAAGCAGCTCACCATCATGGATCTCAAAGGCCAGGCTTGTGATCTTCTGAGTTATGACCATCATGGGACTGGAAAAGGAAGCAAGACAGCAGATCAAACATCACTGATCATAACTCAAGGCTTTTTAACCAACATGACAAACAGGGGGAGTTTTACCCTGTGAAGTCAGCAGAGTACATGCCGTAGTCAAAGACATAGACTCGAGTGATCTGACACAGACTCAGGTAGCTGAGAGCCACCACCAGGCAATACCTGCAACCAAAAGAGAGTCAGACCAACAACAACTCACTGATCTCAGGTCAGTTAGTCTGTCTCTGTTAGAGAGACTCCAGAAAGACTTTCCCAACCTGCTGCTTTTGAGGTACGACCACAGTTTCAGCTCTTAAACTAAATATGTAGTAACAATGTTGGGTGCAAAGACTTTAAAGGATGCAAGTATCTCCAGAACATCTCCAGCCTGGATCATTGGGTTCATGACCCAAAGAATGAGATTCTGAATGCAAACACCTGAAAGTAGTTCCTAGGTAGAGTGACGAGGCTTGAATGTAAAAACACGGTAGAGTAAAGAGACTGAGTGAAGGCATTCAGATACTCTGGTATATTCTGTGAGCCGGGTCACCATGAAGAAATCCTTTTAGTGTCTTCTGGACTCGATAAAAGAGCTTTACAAGTACAGACCATTCACCATATGGTCCGTCTGATATGGGGAGCGGTGACTCTGCTCTCCCTGTTTGAGTCCAGCCTCCTGTTGGAGCTTTGAATTCATTATCTTATTTATTTTTTAGACTTCCTGATGTAAAACTGATACTTTTCAGTACTGAGTTTTAATCTTCAGTATGTGTGACTTCTGAATTAGTTTTATGACCATAACATAATCTACTTATTAGCAGTCTGTCTGGAAAAAGCAGTTCACTATTTAATGTACACAAGGAGCAGGAAGTTGTTTTCCACATGAGCTCTAAGGAACAAAACAGATGATTTGAGTTTAATGGATCAAACAGATTAATTTCACAGCTGCTGCTTCCTCTGACGGTTTTAATGTCTCTGTAATGATGCTGTTTTTTAAGGAGTCCATGATGCTCACTTGTGCATGTGCTCGACTCCGGTCAGGATCATGATGCCGTAGGTGAGTCCGCTCTGAAGCAGGAAGTGAAGCGCATACCTGCAGAAAGAAGAGAGTCAAAGAAAAACTGATGAACTTTCTTTAAAGATGAGAACAACAACAATAAACTAACATTTAGCAGACATTGTGTCTGCTATGAGTATAAGTCCTATTGTAACCTGTCATTGATCACAGTGTGTCAACTTCTGTTTGGTAGCATCATGCTATGAGCTAACTGAAATAAGGTTGGACATTTTCCTCAGTGCTATGTTCTGTTCTTCACTTTGAGATCATTTTAGCCTTCAGACTCTGTGCTTTATCATAAGGAAAACCAGAAAATCACCATCAAAGTGTCTGGACTGCTGGAAAAAGTTGAATTTACAGGACATTTTGATCTCCATGGAAGAGCTCTTAGGATCTGAAAACTCAACATTTAATTAGCTTTGAGCCAGCTAGCTTTGTCAAATATGTAGTTGACAAACTATTTAGCTAGCCCAGAGCTAAATATTTACCTAATATGCAAATTCACTTGCATATCAGGCATATTAGGCTGTAAACGTCTGTACTGCCTTTAAAACGACTCATTTTTGTTCTAAGCTGAAATGTTTGGAAAAAGAGGAAAAGAAACAATAAAGAGGAGATTTTCAAAGTTTATGTTTGACAGTCACTTCCAGTTATTGGCAAGTAAATCTGCATATTGCCTAATTAATTAGGTCAAATTAAATATTTAGCTAGTTTACTAAATATTTAGCATAAAGCTAAACATTTAGCTAGCTAACTAAATATTTTCTTTGGCTAATTTGGTCAAATAACCAAATTATTGCTGTTAATGTTTGACCCAACACTGGCCTCATGGCAGCAAATGTCCCAAATAATCAGAATTTATCAGGGAAAATTAATGTCTTCTGCCAACATTTCAGCCACTTTTCACCGTTCTTCACCTCGAGGTGATCCAGAAATTTGTTCTTCCCACTGCAACATATTGATCAGTTTGGCAAAAACAAGCTAAAACTGGGAACCAGGAAGGTTTCCAGCCGTCGCCTCACCAGCCGAAGCAGAACAGGGCGAAGTAGAGCCCCAGCACAGTTGCCACCACATGTCTAATGAAAGGACTGGTTTTACTGGGATGGAGGAAGAGACGAAACCAGAAGGCTGAGATCAGAGCGCAGAGCTGACACACCACGAAGTTGACCTGCAGACGGAGCAGAGGGAAAAGTGGCGTCAGAGTCAGGAAGGAGGAGGAGCTCACACACATCATCTCAGTTTCCCGTTAACACATCAGTGTCACTAGATTACATTAAAGTCTTGGAAAACCTTTTAAAAGCAGCAGAGTCAAATTTATCTCCTGTTTCTCCAAACCAACAGGGAGAAAACCGACCTGAGACCAGATCCGCCTCACTCCTTCATGTTAAAGAGCCAGCAGAGCTGTGGTTGTTCTGGTCCTTCCTGTCTGTCCCAGCGGGACGTCGACCGCGGCGGGTCAGACGAGGTTTGTTCAGCTGCAGGTTCCCATCAGCAGCATGGTGCGAAACCTTTCAGTTCGCCCAACAGTGACAGATTTATCTCAACAATAAGAGGAAAACGAACTGGTCTACCGTCAGAATCCGGAAGTAAACTTTATTCAAATCGTCAGGTTTTACAGGCCAGAAACCAGAAATAAAAATACAAACAATAAAACAACAACCAGGTGGAATAAATGAGCCTTTTGCTGGAGTGGCCTAGTCAAAGTTTGGATTTTAATCTGATGGAGATGCTATGACCTGGGTGTTTAGGAAGCCCTCCAATGGGTCTAAATTAAATCAATTCAGCAACGCAGAGTGGGTCAGTATTGTGATGCTAAGAGCTAATTAGCAGATCTGATGAACACTTGATGGTGGAACCAACAAATAAATCAGATAAAACAGAGCAGAGCTCCAGAGTCAGATTTATTCACACTTTCATCGAAGTGTGAGGAATTTTAAAACTTTGTGTTTTGATTAATGAGACTCAAGTCGGCTGGTTCCCGTCTGCATTTTATTAGATGCATCAAAACGGGTCAGACTCGGTTTTACAGAGATTATTCTGAGGTGTCAGGAAGATTACATGGTGGGTCCATCGCCACGGCGCCCTTCATTATGAGATAAGACGGGCCAAACACCATGCAGGGGGGGAGGGAGTGTGTGTGGGGGTGTGTGTGTGTTTGTGTATCTGGGGAATGTAGCCCGGCGTTATCTGCTGAGTGACCTTCACTGCCACAGACATGAACAGTTCAGCCAGATAAGTATTCACACCCCTCTACTCCATCCATCCATCCATCCATCCATCCATCCATCCATCCATCCATCCATCCATCCATCATCCATCCATCCATCCATCCATCATCCATCCATCCATCATCCATCCATCCATCCATCCATCCATCATCCATCCATCCATCCATC